>MU192708.1:16374-27706 GCA_016904865.1 Pissodes strobi | reverse complement strand
CATCAGGAGATGATTAAAAGAGTTTTAATCATCTCCTGATGATGCTAACATGGTTAGCGAAACGCGCGTCGAGTGCAAATATTCTGTTTCGGTATTGTGGATAAAACTCTGTTTTAGTAATTGTTACATTTGTCGTCTGTGCACAATTACACAGAATCAAACAATATATTCGGAACTGAAATATATTATATCGAAATGAATATAAGTAATAAGCAACAGTTAACGATACGAGCTATGCGAACCGTTCTCTACTAATCTCGACTAATCGTCCATCCTACCAAAGAAATACTATTCAATCGCAAAAAGTGTTTACATAACACAATCAAAAGGCTGACTAAGGAAATATATACCGGTCGTCCTGCACATTTATTAATGTTTTACATAGAATAAAACGTTTATACCATATAAAGCAACATAAGAAATAGGAACAAGTGGTTATAATGCTTTCGTATTATCACGTTTTCGATATTTGATCCCCGTATGGGGCACATGTGGGACTATAAACTACTATTCGATTCGATTCAAATATTGCAAAACAAAAAACAAAGTTATATTTAATTATGATCCACTGACTAATACTGCAGATCTATATGAAAATTTAAGAGTATGTCAATTACATAAGGTATTAAAATATGAACAGAATAAACTTATCTACAGGATAATAAATAAAACTCAAAAATAAAATATTATCATAATATTTTCAAAGGATACTCATAGTTACAATACTAGAGAGTTTATAGGAAATCATACTGTTATTATTACTAAAATGCAATTATCCTCAATACCAGTGTTCAAAAACACTGTCTAGAGGAATAAGAACTATGTATATTGTAATTATTGTTATTACTGTATTAATAAATACTTTCAAAAAAAAATTAAAAATAAAAAAATCAAAAATTTTGAGTAAGTCGAAGAGTGCTCTTTTCTCACAAAATTTACCCCTACAAACTAGCCACAAAGGCAAGCTGACGCATAATTTACGAGCGACTAAATCCCAAGTTGAGTATTATTATAGCTTTATATGGCCCTCCGTTGGCTTTGCTCGCAACGGAGGCTCAATCAACAAGAACTAAAACTGCTAACCAAAACTAACCCAAGGCTAACACAAAATTAAGGGTAAAAGGCGGAATGTTATCGTTCGGCTTTGTCGAAGCAATGTAATATCGGAACGCATTATTTTTAAACAATTCGTGTTGATATGAGTCGTCCGGTGAGGGAAAAAATTGGAGTAAACATTGCTTGTAGGAGATGTTAATAAATAATAATAATACCTATTCACAAATTCGCATTTGCAGATGCGAATAACTTTAACTAAAATCGGCCTTCACATTTGCAGATGTGAAGGGCCCCCAACAGCCTCCACCGCAGTAGGTATATTATGTAAGAGTAGTTAGAGGCACACTATATCCCTACATTTGCCGATGTAAAGGATATATGTACTGACAAAAATAAAACGGTATAGTGCTATGTATTTGCAGATACAAAAACAAATAACCACCATACTATTGCAACCCTCTTACATAAAATCATTGCATTGGAGGTAGCGAATTATTACACTCTTGGTTTCTATTCAAAACAGAAATTACAGTATTTGCAGATACTGTAAATATGCTAAAAAATCGTTGCATTTGCAGATGCAGTCGAAAGCATAACCAGGGTTAAGCAGCAAGCAAGGATGTGAATAGTTCGTTGTATTAGCAGATACAATTGATCGTACCCACTGTCTGCAATTGCAGTTGCAGATAGTGAACATATTCATGAACCTATTTTTCTGATCAAAAACAGAAATTGCAGCATTTGCAGATGCAATCGATATCATAAGTAGCAAAACCAAAGAAACTCTTTTGCATTAGCAAATGCATTAGCAGATCCTCTCACGCTAGCTGAGGAAATAACTTATCCGAATCAAGACTTACCAACATCAGAAGCAAAACCAACGAAATTACACCTGCGAGGCCAGAACTACATACTCAGATAGTTTAGATGGGAAAATTACTGATTAAAAGGACTAAAAGATAAAAAAAAAACAAACAGTATGATAGAGAAGTATCCACCAGCTGCCAACTGCAATGTCCCCAGACCATCAAAATCAAATCTCGAAGAGAGTACTAAATCCTGTCAAGACAACTACTGTGTCAATTACAGAAACAACTATAGTTCGTGGGATTAGTGCCTTAGCCCTCCCTTTCAATAATTTAATTAGCCAACCGTCTGAACTAGAATTATACGTTCAAAATTGGCAGAAATTAAAGGTAAACAGTTCAATAATAGAGTGGGTACAGGATTATAAAATCCCTTTCAATAGGACACCACTCCGGTTAGCAAAGTAGAAGACTACATAGGACGGGAAAAAATTTAATTTCAAAATACGCATTCTTGGGGAAAACTGACTCTTAAAGATGCATATTTCCTTATCCCTATGCACAGTAGTCAAAAAAGTTGTTAAGATTCGTTTTTTGCAACGTACTATACCAATTTAATTGTGTTTCATTTGGTTTATGTGTACAGCTCCATATCTTTTCACAAAACTGAAACCAGTTGTAAGATATGTAAAATTAAAGGGTATAAAAACTGTACTCTACTTAGACAATTGGCTAGTTATTGGTAATTCAAAAGAGAATTGCTTAAAAGGATAAATAAAATTACACAAACATTACAAGATTTAGGTTTTATATAAATTCCGATAAAAGCGTAGTTATTCCCCCGCAACCATGCTCATTTTTGGGGATTATACAAGAGAAAAGGGACCTACTGGCAGAACAGTCTATTATCTTTTACCCTGAAAAATACTTACTCACATCTCCTTGCAGAGAGAAACAATCATTGTGGAAGAAAATTTCTCTGGCTGTAGGGAAATTAGGAAGTTTCCTGAGAAATTAAACTGATTATTTTTTATTGCAAACTATAGAAAAGTGAAAAAGAAATCGATACGTATTTTTTTATTTCCACTAAAGATGAATATTGCAAGAGCTATACCAGTTTTTAGTTTTGTATAGGTATATAGATATACTATGCATGGTGTGACGTAACAATTCATGTGTATTATGACGTCATATGCACATCTCAAGGCGTTGTATCTGCCTCATTTTTCGCCTTAGGGAAAAAATAAAAAACACGTGTTCACTTATTTTTCATGAGCTATCGAAATCAGCAATAATAAAAAAAAATTAAATAAAAAAATTGATGAAACTTCCTCACTGTCAGGAGAGCTTTTCTATAACAAAGCGTACCTAATGAAGCGATAAAAGTGACTATTTCTTCATTGACAGATAGCGCTTTCAAACAATATGGAAATACTTACAATAAATAGGGGAATTTCTGTTTTTCTAAGCGCATACAAATACAACAAAACCGTAAACTTATTCTTGAGCTCCTAAACATTCAATTGTCTTCGGAGTCATCCTACTCTACCATGAACTCACACAAATCTGCACTTTCTCCAATATTGAATATTAAACAAAAGACGAAGCGGTTATAAAAAGGTTTCTCAATGGAACATTTAACATAAGACCCCCAAAACCAAAATACTCAATTACTTGGGATTCCTACCCAGTTCTACAGCGCTTAAAGAGCATGTACCCTCACGAATTCTTAAATCTACAAATCTAACTTTAAAGCTAATAACACTCTTAATACTAATAACGGCACACAAATCACGGACAACCCGGAAGTAAAAATAGACAATATTTTTAAATATGAATACATAATTGAAATCAGGTTCCCGGATAAAATAAAAGCAAGTGGCTTAAACAGGCTTCAACCTAGTTTGATATTACCTTATTTTATTAATCAACCTGAACTATGTATAGCCACACTATTGAGACTTACATAGAAAGCACAAAAGCAAAAAGGGTGCTACCAGTCAATAAAAGGTGAATAGTTCGTTGTATTAGCAGATACAATCGATAGTACCCTCCACTGTCTGCAGTTGCAGCTAGTGAACATACCTATTTTTCTGTTCAAAAACAGAAATTACGGCAGTCACAGATACTGTAAATATGCTAATAGATCATTGCATTTGCAGATGCAATCGATACCACAAGTAGCAAAACCAAAGAAAATGTAATATTCACTCACAAAAAGCCCTATCACCCAGACAGCAGTCAAACCATTAGCAGATGGGTCAAGTTAATACTAAAAGCCAGCAGTATAAACACGGAAATCTTTGGGGCACACAGCACGCGACACGGGGCAACTTCAGCAGCTCAAAGAATCGGAGTTACATTACAAACCATTCAGAAGACAGCTGGCTCGACAGAAAAATCAAAAGTATTCTCAAAATTCTGTAAAAAAGTTGGCGTAGGTAATCCCACTGGATTGGCATCTTGTTTATTGAACCAAAATTTCTAAGGAATCCTATAAATATTAAGCTACAATTATAACTTACTTACCAACTTCATATTACATAAGACTATTGGTATTGTGTTAAAAATAAGTTAAAAGTTAATATCAGTTAAGCGTTAAACATGATATATGTACCTTCATAATGTGTGTTATTAAATCTAATGGTTATAAATTTGAATTTTAGTTTGTAAAAAGGGCCTTAAAAATCTAGGACTACAGAAAAATCGCAATTTTCAGTTAATGTAGATTACATCGCAAATACTTTAAACATCTACAAAGTGTAATGAGGGACGGCAGAGATGCGAAGGCTAATTACAAGATCAATCGACTTACCTGTAAGGAAGATCGATCGCAATTATCCGAGCATCTCCGCCGTCCCTCATTAGAAACCCACCCAGTCTTTACCTTCTCCCTATCACCCCAAATGCAATGTAATCAAAAATCTCACGAACCAAAATTGTAATGACGCATCAAGGCGATGAGCTCGAGCGGCTAGCCAGAGTCGGCTGAATCACCATGTTTTTAGATAACTTCTTTAAAAATTGTACCGATTGGGAAAAAGTTGTATACTACAAAGTGTAATGAGGGACGGCGGAGATGCTCGGATAATTCCGATCGATCTTCCTTACAGGTAAGTCGATTGATCTTGTAATTTTATTCACACCCGCTTAAGTTTTAACTGAAAAAAATAGAATATGCTAGAAGCAAATATCTTAAACTCATCAGTTCAGGCTAAAGCTAATTATTATACACCTAAACCATAGTTATTGCTATAAAATTGTAAGTAAAAGTTCGTACTACAATGTTATTCACACTGCCCATTGTTTTTTTTTTAATTATAGGTAAAGTACAAAAAATAAAAAATATTTAAGTACACCAAAATCTAGGATATCTAGGAAAGTATGTACGTATCTAAAGGACAATTTACTAGTTGCTTATATTTATGAGTAACACAAAAAAATATTTTCAAAACAGGTCTTATATAGTTAATAATAATTTCAAATTCACCCACCGGGGGATTTACCTAAAAACTATTGACTAGCCAGAGGAGCGTTACTATGTAGTATTTTTTTTTTATTTTAATATGTTTTTAGTTGATTTTTCTTATAAAAAAAGTAGTTTACTTACATAGGTAGGTATGTTAAAAGTAAACTTAAACCTTTCAAACAGAATCCTTCACTTGCAGCCAATAGCTGATAATCTTTCTGCTCTCTGCCAGGTTTATTTACAATCATTTATATTTTTTGCTCAGGAATGCGCCTTATGAAAGGGTTCTTAGGTTTACTTTCGAAAATATAAAATATTGTGTAGACTATTCTGAATACAGTGACTTGACTACTCTACTCCCTGATATCTTTTTTACTTGCCAACCTCCCTACCAATTTTGTTACCTCTATAAAGATTTTTTTGTGACTTTGATGTTTAAAATTGATTTTGTTTAAAAAAATCGACACTTTGTGAGGTTATTAAAATTATTTATCTGAAAAAACCCAAAAATCTAATTATTATTCATTAACGTGGTAATATCCCAAAAATAGGTCGAATTTATAATACCGATTCTTGGGAAGGATTTAAAAAAAAGAAAAATTTTAATTCTAGTTGAGGGAAATTTTATATCTAAAGGTTGGCAACACTGGTCGGGAAGATTGGATACGGACTTCTTTTAAAAATACATTTGTATTTGCTTTGAAGTGCACGAGACTCTCGGCGAGACCGAGACCAAGACCGAGAACACAAAATATCTAGTCTCGGCGAGACCGAGACGAGACTCGAAAACTCGAGACTTTGCGAGACCGAGACCGAGACCTCAATAGTCTCGTCTCGGCTCGGCGAGACCGAAGCACTATTTGAAAATACCAGACAAGACCCAACGCAAGAACAAATGCAATGCAGCGCACGTTTCGTTTGCAATAACTTCGAAGAGTTACCGAGAATATTTTAAAGCCACATAAATTATAGGAAGAGAATACGAAATTGGAGGGAAACCGATCAAGAAAAAAGACAGCTGCGTCAAGAGCTAATCCTGGAAATAAAGAAGATAGCAATTATTTTATGTGTAAAAAATTTACTTCAACGTCTGTGCGTTCCAAATACACACAAAAGGCTCGTTCCATACTTACAGATAACAATTTAATTATATGTTATATTTGCTGTAGAGAGAAAAACGATGAAGAAAGTAATAATTATGAAGATGCTGATGGGAAAAATTAAACTAACATTAAAAGGGTTGAAACTGAGGCTAACAATGGTAAAACTAAAAACGACGATGACGACAAACACGTTGAGAAACAGGATATTGAAGAAAATGAGGAGAAAGAATTAGATAAATAATTATTGAATATGTATAAAAATGAATATACTAAATAGTATTAGATAGATGTAAAACTATAAATTATTTAAATTATGCTACACTCGTATTTAAAAAAATAATTAATACATATTAACTTCCGGTCCAATAACCAAATTGTTCCTGTCCAATTACTAAATATGGTTCAATAAGTTTTGTCATGCATTCTTTATTGGTAAAACAAACTTTAATTTTTTAAAGGTAAATGTGGATGCAGATATTTAGAGGCCATATAATTAGAATTTTATTCGCTATTGGAACAGCTGTCTGTCAAAAGAGCTTTTATTGTTTACATGGAGAGAGAAACCAAACAAATTAGTAGTTATATTTCTCCTAACGGTGCGACGTGCAGCATGTCACCTTCAACTCGCTTCACTTTACGGTGGTTGAAATATTTTAGTACTTAATTTGATTGGGAACGATTAGTTTGGGACAAGGCAATAAAATGTTTCAGAGTATGAATCATATAAACTGGGTTAAAACGAGAATGACATGCAAACAGTTTATATGGAAATAATAGATCCCGAAATTGAAATTGGCAAAGTCAAGTAATGATTTGCAAGAGCCCGAGCCATTAACAAATACAAAAGCTAATGCCGAATTGTTAAAAAATACTGAAGGAAATTGAGATAATATAACTTCAGAGAACGCATCAACTTCAAGAATATTTTGCGTGTAAAAGTGCACACATATTAGAGAAAGAGAACACAAAATTGGAGAGAAATCGACAAAAAGAAAAGAAAGCTCAGGCTAAAGCTAATCCTGGAAATAAAAGAACTCGTAAGTCAAAAGAAAATGGCAATTGTTTTGTAAAAACACCTAACTGAAAGTAGTCACCATTTTGCATGTAATAGTTGTAAATTCATCATCATCGTCTCTGCATTTCAAATACACACAACCTAGAAGTTGACGATTTATTATATATTATGTCATATTTGCTGAACGACGAAAGCGGTGAAAGCAAAGAAGATACTGATGGGAATAGTTAAATTAATATTAAAAGGGATGAAAATGAGGCTAATAATGGTAAAAATGAAAACGACGACGATTTGAGTGATAAGACACAGGTTTAAAAATAGGATATTGAAGAAAATGAGAAGATAGAAATAGACAAATTATTCAATATCTATAAGGATGAAGGTGTTAAATAGTATAAATAGTATATATTATGCTACATTCGTATATATAAAAAAAATATCATGTGTTCAGTTTACACGCCGCGGCGCCGGCGCCGTAGAAATTGGACCTTTTTAAAACTAAACCAAGCGGTCACCCATCCAGATACAAACCGTTTAGCCAATTAAAAAAAAAACGAAATGTCGTACAATCGTATGGAATACGACAAGTTAAAGTTCCCCAAAAGACCCATTTTTTGCCATTTGCCGTTTAGTTACGGTTTTCGAATTACATCCGATTTAATGAAAATCGCAATTGTTTAGGAATGTACAAGGTGTTCCAACGAGGACTGAAGAGGAGCTTATTTTTTACCTTTCCTGTATTTTTAAAACAAAGTATTATAGCCATTCGATCTATTTTTTTCTACTAAATCCAAAAATTTACCTAAAAAATAAGCCATTAAATCAAAAACAAAAACTCAGGCCATGGATGAACTGGTTTTTAAACAAAACACACTTGTACAGATTGTCCCAAATTCGAGCCAGATCATTGGGATCGCGGAAACTAGAAGAAATACGAGGTCGGTTAAATGGAGGCAAAGTTGCGCAGTTTGATGCTGATCAAAATGCCGCCTTACAAGTTTAAAAATTCGGAATACTTCCGAAGAGTTTCGGAAAAACCGAATATTCCCGATTTCATTTTTATTTTTTATGACTCTATTTGAATAGATATAACAAAATAAATTTCACATTTTCAGTGCTACTTTTTCTGTTATTCAAGATGATGTTATCAGATTTTCAAGCCGACGTTTCGTATTTGAGCTGTTATCATCAACTCTGTTTTTTTAAATGCGGCCCTGGATTTTTTATTACAAATTTTAAGAGCTTCTAAAGGGCCAAAACCAATGATGTATTGCACTTATTCGAAAAATCCATATTAGTGACATTTTCCATAAGAAATCATGTGTTAGAGAGAGACAGAAAATGGATTTTTAATAGGACTAAAAACAAAAACCTTTTTTTACGCATTAACGCTTTGTATAAAGAAAGCTTAAAAACTAACATAAGAAGTGGTTAGTTAATAAATAATATAGTTATTAAAGTGTCAACCCTCAAACCATAGGCTCTATATTAGGCTATATTTTTAGCAATTTACCCAAGTAAATAATAAATTTCACATTCTCATTGTTGTCTCGCACTTTTTCGAGAAAATCATTTTAATGATGTCCTGGTTTCTTACCAAAAAACTGTTTTCTGTCTCTATCTAACACATGAGTTCTTATGAAAATTGCCATTAATATGAATTTTTCGACTAAGTGCGAAACATCATTAATTCTAGAATCTTAGAGGCCCTTAGAGTCCGTCTAGGGCCGTATTTAAAAGAACAAAGTTGATGATGGCAGTCCAAAGACGAGACGTCGATTTGAAAAACTGATACCACCATCTTGTAGAATAGAAAAAGTAGCAATGTGAAATTAATTTTGGTATATCTATTCAAATAGAGTAATAAAAAAATAAAAATTATATTGCGAATATTCGGTTTTTTCCAAGAATCTTCGGAAGATTTCGGAATTTTTAAACCTATAAGGTGACATTTTGATCAGCATCAAATAATGCAACTTTGCCTCCATTTAACCGACCTCGTATCTCTTCTAGTTCCCGAGATCCCAATGATGAGGCTCCAATTTGGGACACCCTGTACATTACTACATTTTTGGACTCTCTAGAGAAATCTAAACACATTTCGTGTATAATATCTTATACTATTTTTAGCCGTTTACGAAATATTGCCAGTTGAAAGTCCGCACGACATCAAAGAAAACGGTTTGCATTCCTATTTTAGGTTTTCATAAGCTATGGAATGAGAGTAACTTCGTATTTAACCCGCTGATAAATTGAGTCAGAACTTTTAAACATCCGGTTAAATTTAAAGTTACTGACATTCGATAGCTTATGAAAACCTAAGACAGGAATGTGCAAACCGTTTTCTTTGATCTCGTGCAGTTTAGATTTTAGAGCTTGTCAAAATGCCAGACTTTCAACTGTCAATATTTTGTAAACAGTTGTAGGGACGCGAAATGTGTTTTGATTCCTCTGGAGAGTCCAAAAATGTGGCTTTGTACAGGGTGTTCCATTTAAAAAAGAGTTCATCTAAGGCGTAAGTCTTTTATTTTTGGTTCAAATGTGTTTTTGGGTAAATTTTTTTATTTAGCAGAAAAAAATATATCTAACGGCTATTTTGGTTGATTTCAAAAATGCAGGAAAGGTGAAAAATACGTCCTTGTTCGGTCAGTCCTCGTTGGAACACCTTGAACGATAATTTTTCCAAATTTAACCGCAATGAAATATGCTAATCATATGCTTCACCCATCCAAGTAACATCCACCCCCGACGATGCTTAAGTACTTTTTACTTATTACTCTTAGCAAACATGTAAATGCATTCTATCTCATTATATTGCAGGCTACATCCTATAGATCTCTTTTTACTGTCGCTTTTTCGTTTCATCGAGTCTCAAATCACCTCTGTCCTAAGGAAGTTTTCCCTTCCAAAATATATAAATATCATTTCCCAATAACCAAATCCAATTACTAGAAAATCGTCCATTAAGTTTTTGTCATTTATTTTTTGTTCGTTGATAAAAAAAAATGTATTTTTAAGAGTAAATCTGAATGCAGATATTTAGAGACCATTTAATTGGTATTCTATTCGATATTCGTGCACGTGAATAGGTCTTAAAAAAATTGTTTTGTCAAGAGAATTTTTCTACGCACAAGAGAGAGAGAAGATAAACTGTTAAGTTTATACAGAGAATAAACAAGAGTTGTCACATTCATTCTGTCATTCACAACAGATTTTTCTTCATAATTATATTTGCGTGTCATAGAAAATTAACTAGTTACTTCTAACAGCGGTACAAGGCGAGTGGCGACATATACAGGGCAGACGTAAAATATAGAATAAATTCGACTAAAAATAGGTACAAAAATCGCTCGGATACGTTTATATTTATTTTTGTTGTCAAGTTTGTTTCATCACTGTATTTTTTACTTAACCCTTTATAGTGTGAATTATTTTACGTTTTTTCAAAAGTACTATTTTTGAAAATTTTTAGCAATTTATTATTTAAATGGGTAACTTAAGTTACATATAACTAAAAAAAACAGATTTTTTATATAGAAAAAACACAAAGATGTGCTTCCACAATGGAACCACTAGGAACTTAAGCGAAGGAATATTTTTTTATGGAATGCGTAAAAACAATTACATTTATCAGTTAAACAAAGTCCCACTTGGCACATACTGCACATCCATCCACTGAAGCGGAATTTCTGTCCGTTCTACTCTAGGCATCAAATGTTTTACAATTAATACGCGTTCGGAACTTCTTATGCGAATATGTCGATAAATCCTGAATACCTACCTGGTTTTAATTATATTATTGCTTTTATTACAGTGGCTTTATACAGGACAGTGGAGACAATGTTTCGTCAACGCGCTGATTGGCTGCGCCATTTTGGAGCAA
>JAEQML010060074.1:0-27708 GCA_016904865.1 Pissodes strobi | reverse complement strand
CACTCCTGACAGCAGGTTCCTGCTGGCAGACATCTTAGTGCCTATTTTTGTAGAGAAGACGCGTCCGGCAAGGTATGACGCGATGAGTGCTATCAAGCGCAGTGGCATGCTGTAATTTGCCAGCAGCTTGTACAGCAACCCATCGTGCCACACCCTGTCAAACGCTTTCTCTATGTCTAATAACATTAGGGCTGTTGACTGTTTTTCAGTGAAACCCCTATATACATCGGTCGCGATTTTCGCGGCCAGCATGACTGTTCCATGCTGACCGCGAAAGCCGAATTGTTCGTTAGGGAGTATTTTCAGTCGATCAACTTCCTTAGTGACCCTCGGCAAGATTAGCCTTTCAGCCACCTTACCGAGGGTGTTCAGGAGTGATATAGGCCTATATGACGCAGGCAGAGCAGGGTCTTTCCCTGGCTTAGGGAAGAGTACTATGCACGCTATTTTCCAGGACGCAGGGAAATGTTGCAGCCGGATGACCGCGTTAATTATATGCATGTACTGGATTATGGTTTTCTGGGGCAAATTTTTAAGGACTGAATTCGGAATACCATCCGGGCCGGGAGCTTTGTTGCTCGGGAGATGGCTGAGAGCTTTGCGAATGTCCGCCGGAGTGATTCTCAGCTTATCAAACACTGCCGGAGGAATAGGATAGGTTCGTTGTTTAAACGTATTAATAGATTGCGTGATAAGTTCCTGATCTGGCAGGGTCTCTGGCGCCGTACTATAGACGCTGGCCAGGTAGCTCGCAAAGGCTTCCGCTTTTTCGGCGTCATCGCCGTGTTCTTGGCCTTGATGCCTTATTACCGGCATTTGCGTAATGCCTCCGCGAACTCGCCTAGCCAGCTTCCATAAAGAACCGTCGTACCTGCTTATCGTATTAATATACGATAGCCAGGTTTGATTTTTATAATCCCGGATTTGCACCCTTATTTCCTCAGACAGCGCGTTGATCTGAGCGGATCCCACTTGTGTCCGATTTCTCTGCCATCGCCTTCGAAATCGGTTTCTAAAAGCTATGAGGTTCAGGATATGATCAGGAAGTGATTCGGTTCTAGGGCGCACTGTAACCCTAGTGCATAATGCATCGCGGATGCGCTGGATGTTTGATGTAAGAGTTTCCACCTCATTTTCTAGTTCCTGAACGGTTGTCAGCTGTTCCGGGATCACAGTAGACTCGTTCAGCTGCGCCCGGAACACTCTCCAGTCAATATTCCTATACGAAATGACGGTGTCATTAGACAAGGGGACCCTGCAGTATAGGCAAATCTTGACTGGAAGATGGTCCAAGTTTAGAGCATTCAGCTCTTGCAGCTGAGAAGTCCTGATAGCTGCCCGAGTGATGGCAACATCCAGGAACGAGGCGCCACGAAGATAAGTAGGATTAGGTGTTCTATGATAGGACATTTCCAGGTTGTTCTCAATTATTCTTTTGAATAATGTACCCCTGCTGTTAGTTACGCAGCCCCATTCGACGTGCGTGGCATTCAAGTCCCCTATCAGCAGGGATACTCGATTTATCGGGATAGATTGACCCAAAAAGTTATAAATCTGTTTTCTGCCTATACTTATACGATTATGCCTTGGATTAGTTTGCCTTAAAGGCATAATGACATGGTTGTATGAAATTAACTGTTCAGTGAGTATCAATAAAATAAAAATTTAGTTTGTACCTATATTTTAGATTTGTTTTACCTTAAAGAAATTTAAAAAGAGTATTGAAATAAAATATTTTGGAAAAATTTTAAGAATAGTGAGAAACTATTTTAAAATTTACTCTTTACAAGTATCGCAAATGAATTGCTTGATTTTTAACGATACTTTACACATTGAGTGGCTAAACAGCTCATTGCAATAAATGCAGGCAACATCTGAGTCGTCTGCACCATTTTGGAATGGTTCAGGCCCATCGACAGATTCCACCAACACACGTTTTGTAACGCGAGATCAGCTACTCTTTCTAATTATCTTTTCCATTTTTTGGCCTTTTTTACTTTTACCTCGTTGACATATGGACGTTCTAGCTTTCGTACATTTTTTTTACGGCGCGATGATGTGGAAGATTTCGGGATGGGTGAAAATTCGTTTAACATTTTCTCTCTAGACGAAGTTGGATATTTTTCCAAAGGCATACTAGTTTTACTAGTAGTTGGCTAGTCTATATCCCTGCTGGTAGAAAGCTGTCCAGTAGCTCTATCAGCAGAAGGTCATATTCGCAAAGAAAACAATAAATGCTTCGTTCGGGTATATTATCATGACTAGCGATCCTACTGGTATTAAGATGTGTTTTGTTGTAGCGAACTGACCAAACTGAGCTGAACACAGGTACTATGCCATTTTACCTGCTATGTCATTTTGCCTTGATCTCTCTTATAGACTGACTATATATTGGAAAGAGATCGTCACAATTAGTCACTCTAATGTCTAATGTTCATTTGAGATGGTCGTATTTGTCCAAATCCTTTCGGAAGCGTTCGAATCTTCGAAGGCTGGTCAGTTGGCAAAGCGCTGACGCAAAGAGAAAATTTTGCTCGATGCTCGATAGAAAATAACATAACCCAATACCAAATGGAATGACCGATTTAACCAATTTGTTTACATTTTCTAAAACTTAGTGGTAAGGTAATGGACAACTACGGCAGAAATATAGGAGAAGGCACAATAGCAGCATCTAACACGAGCTCCGCCTCGGACTGCCAAACTGCGAGTAAAAAAAGCACTTTTAGTTCGTATGATATATACTATTTTTTCACCAACCAAGTTAAAACATTTACTTATTCAAATAATTTGGTAATAAATTTGAATATTATAACAGCGACGGCGTGTAGGTAGTCACGGATATATGATGGTTGTTGGTAAAATTTGATTGTTAAGTAGACATACATTTAAAGCAGGAATTATACCTATTTGTAGTTACGTCATCCAGGTGAGAAAAAGTATGGCGTAGATATTTTTGCCAATCAATATTAGTTTAGAAAATTTACTATAGCGTTCAGAAATTAATAACCTGTTCCGTTTTTATACGTTCAGAAATTAACAAATGATGATTCAGCAGTATATTATATTTTTTACATTCGTCGCATTGAAGTATTTTAGACTTATTACCGACACAGCAAAACGGTTGGAATAACAAAATAAAACATACTACTTTGGTTAGAATTGGCAATAGCAGCATAAAAGTGCTAATTTATCCCCTTTCAATAATACAAATCTGAAGGTTACGAATTAACCTCTATCCATGAGTTGTGGGTTAATCTGAAGATCTAGGATTTACTTCGCAGATGCACCCTAATGTAATAAATTAATATTTAAAAATATTAAAAAACGGACTACAGGTAAAAACGGCTAATAATTAACCTTCCACAACTGGTGCGCGGACTAGTAGTCCGCAAGTCCTCATTTTACCAATTTGCCACTGACTCCCACTTCTGCCGGTCCTACCCTTCTCGGTATTCCTTATAAATGACGTTCTAGACGTCAGTATAGGATGTGGCGTGCTTTGTATTAATCGTTTCGAAATTAGGTGCATGTGCGAAGTGACAGTCTGCGGCCAGTAACCCATCACATTTTGAAAAGTTGTAAATTTACTAATCGGTTTTCAGTTTGCCTTACGTTTGAAGGTAAGAACAAAATATACTGACACTTTTATTAGCTTCATTTAGGTATGTAAGTGTTATACGTATTAAGTCTGACGACAATGCAATATTATGATGTAACTGAGCTGATCCAGTGGCGTATTTAAGAGGTTAAATTTTGTTTCGCACATACAGGTATGATGAAAATGCGATACTATGACGTCGTTAGGCTGATCCAGGTGAGTATTTAGGAGGGAGGGCCTGAATTTTGTTTGACCCACTTCCTGATGTTCAATGAAGCCAAAATTTTACTGATCCACAGTCAATGAACATGAGAGGACGATGCCACTATTGTTAAAGACAAACTGTCCAACGATTTTCATGTCCATTATGTAACAAGTTTATGGTTTAGAATATCTAACTTCTGTTAGCTCAGATTGTTATGAGCATTGAGTTCCAAGTATATCGTAATAATTTTTTTTATTTAAATTTGTGTTAAATTTATATGTTAAGTCCGGCAACAGCGCCTAAAAACTGGGAGGTCGCACGGGCGCGCAATGGAGGGAGATGATCGACCAGAAGCGAGAGAGAAGATGATGTGGGGGAAGGGTAATATAAAAACAGACATTAGACATTGTTTTAATTACATTTCAATAATGTAATTTTTCTACTTTTTTATATTAAATAAATGTTAACAAAGAAAAAAGTAGTGGTCCTTCGACAATTAGTATTCGTGAACGTCAGTGAAGCATCATCAAGTGGACAACAGGGGCCTCGGCTCACCGTAATGGTTACTTAGAGCCGAATATGATCTTCAAGCCTATGGACCTAAACGAAAATCGAACATGAAAACCACAGAATTGGTGAGCTCGTTCCAGGTTTAGCTATCATTTAATGCTTGATTCCGCTTCCTCTTGTAGAACCTATCCTAGTAGTGCAAGCAAGCCTCTATAATAGCTTCTAATTAACTGTATCAAAGACAATTGTTGTTCTCTTATATTTTATTATCGAAATCGTTAATTATCGAAAATCGTATACTTTTATTTTAATCGTACCTATCGTGCAACGAATCGTCTTTAACTCGTTATGGAAGCGTAAAGCTCACGTTGATTTTTTATCGAATAAAAATCGTTTTAGTTTAATCGCTTATTACGTTACGTGCTAATTTAATATCGATGCCTAGACAAAAATCGTAAAAATGCCTCCAAAAAAGTCTCAAAAGCATCAAACTACTGATGAGTATCGAAAACGAAAACCTGGAATTAATCCACGCGAGAAAGGTTATTTCGGAAAGATTGCAACGATTTGTGGATTTCTTAGGTAGAGAAAGCCAAAATGTGATCGAAAATTTAGATGAATATCAGATCGAATGTAGGTTAAAAAGCGTCGAGGAAGACTTTTCCGAGTTCGATAAAATACAAACACGTCTCGAGTTTTTAAATTCAACAGAAAAAGATTATCGACTAGATACGGAGTAATGTTTTTACAATCAAATAGCTAAAGCGAAAAAGTTAATTTCCCTAGTGCAAGCGCAGCAAAAAGTAGTTCCCGCGACATACATCGCGCCAACAGCGGCGGTTGCTCAACTAACACAGCAAACAGGTGTTCGCGTTGTTGCCAATAGTAAGATTCCAGATTTTACTCTTCCATCTTTTCACGGAAGTTACGAATCATGGTACAGCTTTAAAGACATTTTCTCATCGGTCGTAGGTAACAAACAAGACATTAGTGACATCGACAAATTATTAATCTTAAAATCGTGCTGTAAAGACGATGCAAAAAAATACTTGATTCAATACAGCTAACATCGGACAATTACACTATAGCCTTTGAATTATTAACAAAGCGTTACGAAAATCGCAGGGCAATAATCAACACGCACGTGAATACAATTTTATGTAATCTACCGAACGTACAAAAAGAATAGTCTTTTCATTTAAGAAAAACTCTTAGATACCCTTCACCAGCATCTAGCCGCGCTAGAAAAATTAAATCTGCCCGTAAAGCAGTGGGATGCGCTTTTAATTCCCATTATCATTCAAAAGTTAGATGAACGAACCAAGCGTGAATGGGAAGGTAAACAAACGGAGCAATTACCAACTTTGGAACAATTCCAAGAATTTTTAACGAAAAAATGCTTTATATTGGAAGCTGTTCAAGTAGCAGACAGTCAAAAATCTAGCGGTCAAAATAAACATTCTTATAATCAAAGTTTTGAAAAATACTCACCACGAGATCTGCAAAATAAGGGTAACAGACAAGTTGCCTATCCTAATACTCAATCTAACGACAACGATCAGGCAAATGATATCAATTTAAACCCGCCATACAATTACAAAGAAACTATTACGAATCAAAATTACACTCAACCGTTCTCATGTTACATGGGCAAGCAGTCATATTTTTCAATGCCCCATCTTTACTAATCTCTCAGTTCCCGAAAAATATGCCGAGATAAATATAAATAAACTTTGCAGTAAGGCCGGGACATTCGAAAATAAATTGTTTTTCGAGAGGTTGCAAAAAATGCAATCGCAAGCATAATACTTCTTTACATATCGATGATAGTCAGATGGAGAATAAAAATTTAACTTTGCACACGTATCAGAACAATGTAACTTGAAGCGATCAGGATGGTGACGAAATTAACGAAGCGCGCGGCTATCAATCCTATCGACCGAAAAACGTGCCGCAGACGCCACAGCTTGTACAAGAGCAAGCGCCTATTATGCGCGTACGAGGCCAGAATTTGCCAGAATCGGAAATAAACAATCACAGAAGTTTAAATAGAGAATTTGAACTTGAAAGGAACGTAAATTTGGTAGATAATAACCAAAGAATGTTTACTTACGCGACTATAGATACAAATCAAGTATTGCTTTCTACCGCATCTATTTTTATTCAGAATAGTCAAGATAAATGGATAAAATGCACCGCGTTATTAGATTCAGGTTCGCAATGTAACCTAATGAGCCAATCTTTATTCGACGAATTAAACTTAAACAGTGAAAAAATCAACATACCTTTATCAGGAATTAATCAAATAGAGACTCACATTAAGAGTAGAACAAACGCAAGAGATAAGTCACGTTTTAATAACTTCAAAGTCGAATTGTAGTTTTTAGTGTCACCTCAAATAACTGAACAATTGCCTTTAATTAAATTCGAAAAATCTCAAGTAAATTACCCACCAGATTTAGATTTAGCTGATAAGCAATTTAATATACCAAAGCGAATATACTTGCTATTAGGGGCAGGAATATATTTTGACTTGCTTAAAAAAGGCATCATTAGACTGGGAAGTAATATGCCAATCTTAATAGAAACTTACCTGGGGTGGATAATAACTGGAAATTTAAATTTGAATATTAACGCAACCCAAAAACAAGTTTGTAATTTTACCGCAAAGGTTAGTAATAAAGAATTGCACGACTCTATACTTAAATTTTGGGAAATCGAAGAGCTAGAAACCAGAAACATTTTATCAAAAAACGATCAATTTTGCGAAAATTATTTAAAAAATTCCACGACACGAGATAAAGATGGTACAATCGTAGTAAAATACCCTTTTATTGAAGAAGATAAAGAGAAGTTAGGAGATTCAAAATCGACTGCGGTAAAAATATTTAACGGTTTAGAAAGAAGACTTAACAAAAACGAAAAATTAAAATACCAATACGTTGAATTTATGCAAAACTATGACACATTGGGGCACATGACCTTAAAAGGCACTTTAGACACGTATAATTCAATCGAAAATCAGTCATATTTTTTTACCCCATACCGCAGTACTTAGGGACTCATCGCTCACAACAAAATGCAGAGTGGTTTTTGACGCCAGCGCAAAAACAAGCACGAACATCTCGCTAAACGATATCATTTTAGCCGGTCCAACAATACAGGACGACCTTTTTCCCATTTTATTAAGATCCAATATGGCGCTGATTGAAAGATCCAATATGGTGCTGATTGAAAACAACGCGTCAAAGTGCGGAGTTTGTATAATCGAATTCACAAGCAGTGAACAAAAAGTTAAATGCAGTGGTTTGTGTAACAAAACCTTTCATAAACATTGTATGAATTTATCACGCGAAAAAGTGAAAATGTTGCTGGAAACTCCCTCATTCAAGTGGTGTTGTCAACAGTGTGAAAACACAGCATCAAATGCGTCACTGACGGTATTACTCATTAACTTACAGACGTCTATGGAGCAGCTACAACGAACTGTAAGTCATCAAGAAAGTATTATTAATCTGCAAAGTTTAAAGATAGATGAACTAAATTTAAATATTGGAAAATTAACCTCGCAATTCAACTCGCATGACTCCCAAAATGGCACCGATCAAACAGAGACATCTATGGCGTCCTCTAAAAACGAGTGCATTCAAAGCAGCAGAAACCTTCTAAGGCAGCATGTGCTTCACAAAAATCTAAATCCGCAAGTTGCCGCTAACAAACGAGAGGCATCAGCAGCGAGGTTAACAAACTCACCTGAGCAACAAAAACATAAACATTACCTTAGTAAACAACAACAACATAGTAGGCAGACTCCATCGGAGACAATGGACGAAGATGGATTTCAAATAGTCCGGTCAAGGCGACGACAAAATCAAAGACGCTCCTCCACCATAGAAGGAACTAGCACAACGTGTAATATCAAAGCAATAGCAAAGAATGCTTGGATATACGCGACGCGATTGGATAAGCAGACATCTGAAAAAGATATACAGCAACTTCTGAATGGAATCTGCAAAGTGCAATGTGATAAACTCAGCCTTAAGCACAGCGATAAATGGAGTTCATTCAGAATTTGCGCACCATTCCATCACAAAGATGCTATTTTGGATGGACATGTTTGGCCCGAAGGTGCAGAAGTTGGAAGATATTTTTTTCCAAAGAGAAAGGAAGAAATAATAGGCGATAAGGATGAGGATTTTTTGAACAAGACAATGATGGATCTAAATTCATAGTAATGCACCTCAACATCCAAGGAGGTCTTATAAAGAAAAAAGAAGAATTAGAAATCATTCTTGACAAGCATAATGTTGATGTGCTATGTATATCAGAACATTTTCAAAACGAAAATATTAAGATGTTCTGTATTAAAAATTATAAAATTGTTAATTTTTTTTGCAGGTCAAATTCTTATAGAGGAGGGGTCTGTATATTAGCCAGGAATGACTTATCAGTTACAAAAGTTCAAATCTTCGATGTTGAAGAAAAGCATTTCGAATTTTGCGCAATCAAAGTAGCCACTTCTGAAAACGAATCACTAATGATCTGCTCACTCTATAGATCTCCGGACGGAAACTTCGAGGTATTTATGAGGGGCCTGGGTTTATTTTTTGAAAACCATTACCACCAAAGGAATAGATATTTAATTTGTGGCGATCACAATATTAATCTTTTGGAACCATCCACACAAAGGTCTGATTTTTTAAACTTTCTTTTAGAATTTAATATCAAACCTCTAATAAATCAACCAACCCGAATCACGAAATATTCAGAAACATGCATTGATAATATTTTTACCGATTTTCCCGTACTAAACACTAATGTTATAGACACGCATATTTCGGACCATACTTATCAGATAGCATTCCTTGATTTAAATATTCAAAATACGAGTGTAAATAAACGCCAGTGTAGACTATTTACTAATAACAAAATAGAGGAATTTAAGAAGTCGATTTCAGAAGTAAATTGGAATCTTTTAATGAATGAATCACCGGACGATGACGCGGATATCTGTTTTGATATTTTTTACAACAACATGTTGGATTTGTTTAATGCGACATTCCCACTAACTTATAGAAATGATAATAAAAAATCAAAAAATTGGTTTACACCTGAATTAAGAAACCTATCTCATATACTACAAGAAATGCATACAATAAATAAAAGAATCAATAGTAATTTTTACAATGCGCGATACCTACTTTTAAAAGAATTTTATAAAGCTAAAATAAAAACCGCGAAAAAGACATATAATAACACAAGAATTAAATCAGCAAATAATATAAGCAAGGAAAGTTGGAAAATTATAAAGGAAACTAATGCAAATAAAATGAAAAAAAATCCCGGGGCGTTAAAAATCAACTGCAACGACAGGGTCATATCCGAACCAAAAGAAGTTTCGGATGTATTTAATTTACATTTTGCGACATTCTGTAATACAGCCGATCCACCCGAAAATGAAAATCCAGATATCCCATATTTTCCAAACACATTTTTTATTTATCCCACAACCCCACAAGAAGTAGAAAAAATCATAGGCATAGTATGTCAGAAAAACTCTTCTGGTTTAGACAATATTCCAGGAAAAGTTTGTACAGCTATTAAAAACTTAATAGCACCCATTCTATCATACTTAATTAATTTAAGTTTTTCACAAGGCAAATATCCATCTGCTCTCAAAAACTCAAAATTTACTCCTATATATAAAAATAAGGGTGATCGGCAAAAAATAGATTACCGGCCTATTGCACTTCAAAGTCATTTTGCTAAAATATATGAGAAATGTTTTAACACTAGATTAGACACATACCTAGAAAAATATTCTTTAATATCAAAATATCAAAATGGCTTTAGAGCTAATCGCAGCACCGATTCTGCTTTGGATAATGCCCTAAACCACGTTTATGAATCATTAAATGATCGTCAGTCAATTTTAGGTTTATTTTTTGACATGAGCCGAGCTTTTGACACCGTAAGTCACAACCTGCTGCTCAAGAAACTAGAACACTTACGTATTAGAGGCACAGCGAATGACTGGGTAAATCATATCTCTTTAAGAGGACACAGCGGGTTGAAATCGATGGGGTAAGATCGGACCTGCAAACGGTGGCCCGAGGTATTCCGCAAGGATCTTGCCTATCGCCGACATTATTCAATTGTTTTATAAATGATTTACCTGATGACCGTAATCCAAATATTCATTTTACTCTATATGCAGACGATACAAATATTTTAGTGTCTGCAAAACGTAGATCCGATCTTCCTCAACATAGTGCTTCTGGTGTCAAACATGTAAGCACTTGGTGTAGAAAAAACGGCATTAAACTTAATGGAAGTAAATCTATTATAATGGAAATTATGACAAAAAATGCTTCAACAGACTCGAGCCTCTTGGTACGAGTAGATGGAAAGTCCATTGAAAGCACAGACGCAACCAAGTTCTTGGGTATTTACATGGATAAGAAATTGACTTGGAATGAGCACGTAGACTATCTTGCATAAACTCGGCTCATGCTCTTATCTTATACTAAATATGAGAGACACAGTTTCCTCCATGGATGTTTTAAAACTCTTATACTTCGGGTTATTCCAATCGGTAATGGCATATGGCATAGTTCACTGGGGATTAGCAACAGACACTAATCGAATTTTTATTGCTCAAAAAAGAGCAATACGCTATATGTGCCGAGTCAAGGCCCGCGAATCATGTAGAAACTTGTTTAAAGATTTACAAATATTAACTTTTTCATCTTTGTATTTATATTCCTTATTGGTATTTACCAAAAGAAATATTGAAGCAAATAAAAAAAGGTGTGAAATTCACAGACACAATACCCGAACAAAGAATTCTCTTGATCTTCCATTTTCCAGACTTAAATTAGGTCAACAAAACCCAAGATACATCGGAATCAAGGTATACAATAGAGCTCTGACTCATTATAAATGCTTCGAAGAATCCGACAATATGATACAGTTTAAAACAAAAATTAAATCTTTTTTTATAAAGAAGTGCTTCTACAATATCGAAGAATTTTTTTAACCACCACTTCTCTATTATGGACCTATGTTTGTTTGTAATATAATGGCTATTATGAGATTGTTATATACTCTTATTGTTGTATTAAATGTAAACATATCGTATGTATTAGTATTACTTTGACATTATGTGTGTTAGTCTTGACGTGCTTATAATATTGTAATCTAAGTGTGAGATTGTATTATTCAAAAGCGAAATAAAAAAAAAAAATTGCGCCTGAGAGCGTACGTTTTAAGTGCTGACATCAAAATGATGTACAGATGTATTCGAATCGATCCCACTGAGCGCATTTATCAAAAAATTCTATGACGAAATAATGCCCAAGAAAAAATTAAAGTTTTTGAGCTAAACACAGTGACCTACGGGACATCGAGTGCGCCCTTCCAGGCAACGCGTTGTTTAGTCGAATTAGCGTTACAAAATCAAGTTACCCGCGAACATCAAAAATTATACAAAATTCCTTTTACATGGACGATCTATTAGTTAGCTTAGACACGGAGCAAGAAGCGATAGACGTTTTCCATGAAATAACCGAAATCTTATCCAGCGCACAATTTAATTTAAGAAAGTGGTCGTCAAACAATAACAATATCTTGAATTACATCTTAAAAAATAGCAGTAGTACGGACGAAAATTTAGTTTTATTTCATGACCACAAAGATTTGAAAACATTGGGAATTAAGTGGGAGGCTAAAGAGGATTTATTAAAATATTCTGTCCAACCTTATACTCATACAGCAAAAGTCACGACACGCGTTATTTTGTCAATTATTGCGCAAGTTTTCGATCCTCTCGGGCTAATAGGTCCATCTATTGTCAAAGCCAAATTAATCATGAAAAAACTTTGGCAATTAAAACTTGATTGGGACGAGAATATACCGTCTGACTTAGAAATGATCTGGTTAGAATTTATTTCGCAGATAGAATATCTTAACGAAATTAAAATTAAAAGGCACGTTTTATTACCCCGTGTCCAAAAATTTGAGCTATATGGATTTAGTGACAGCTCGGAAAAAGCTTATGGAGCGTGTGTTTATCTAGGATCCATTAATAATGGCAAAAAAGAAATACAGCTCTTGACAGCAAAATCTCGCATAGCACCTCTCAAGAAACAATCTCTACCTCGTATCGAACTATTAGCCGCACACTTACTCGCGGAATTAGTAAACAAAGTTAAAAATACGCTAGATATTTAAATTTCAAAAATAATTTATTTTACCGACTCCACTATCGTATTATCCTGGCTAAAAATTGAACCATGTAATCTTAACACGTTCGTAGCAAACCGAGTTGCAAAAATTACAGAGCTGTCCGACACTAAAGATTGGAGACACGTAAAAAGTAAGGACAACGCCGCGGATATCATTTCAAGGGGACTTAATCCCAAAAAGCTAGGCGAAAATAATGTTTTGTTTAACGGACCAAGTTTTCTTAAAAATAATCAGTTTTTAAGCGAAATTCAAGATTTTGATAAACCCGAAGAATTACCAGACTTAAAGTTAAACATACCATTGTTACTAGCTCGAGAAGCGAGAGTGGTTATTCCAGAAATGGACATTTTTGAAAAATGTTCTCGTTTTACTAAATTAGTAAAGGTGGTCCCATATCTATAAAAGGGAGTTTACATTAGGTGCAATGCAATCTGAAAAATTGCGCGCAAATTATAGCACGTGCAAATAATTTTATGGCGTCGCTGTTTACACCAAGACGCAATTATTTATGCAATGATTTTGACAAGCAGTTGTGCCAATGCCGCAAGAATCAAGAATGACATTAATCGGCTGATTTGTATTTACATATTTATATCGTATTGTATTGTCATTTTTTCCTAATTTGTCGAATTTTCCAAAATGAATTCAGCGGAAAATGATATAAAAATTGTGTTGTCAGTCATAATCATGACTAGTACAGCAATTTTATTGCAAAGAACAGCAAGGAAGCGGCGGTGATGGGTAAAGCCGTGGTTGGTCAATAAAAAGACGAATTTAAGAATATCTGAGGAGTTTTTAAGATGTGGAGATGAAAAAAGTTTCAAGAACTTTCTACGGATGGACGAGGAAACATTTAACAAACTGCTGGACCTCGTAAAACAAAGGACTAGCAAAACAGACACCCCTTTCAGAAAATGTATTTCGGCAAAGGATAAATTAATAATAACTTTAAGATACTTGGCTACAGGGGAAAGCTACAAGAGTCTCATGTACAATTATAGAGTTCATGACAGTACCATTTCTTTATTTATCCCAGAAGTTTGTCAAGCCATATACGAAGCATTAAAAGACAAGTATTTACATGTAAGAAGGTTGTGCGAACTAAAACAATATATTTAGAGATTTTGTCTGTATTTTTTAATTTCTTTGCATGCTGATATATATTTGATTTTAAAACCATATACTTACTTTTTTTACCTACATAATAATACATTATAAATATGTCAATCATTAATCATAATTGTTTGTTGTTCTTCAGGTTCCAAGTACTACAGCAGAATGGTTGGAAATAGAAAGGGATTTTGCGGAAAAATGGAATCTTCCTAATATCCTTGGTGCCCTAGATGGCAAACACATTGTTATTCAGAATCCCAATGAAGGCTCAGCTTACCACAATTATAAGGGAACGCACAGCATCGTTCTTTTAGCATTGGTGGATGCCAATTATAAATTTACATATGTAAACATTGGCACAAATGGCAGAATTTCTGATGGAGGGGTGTATAGGGAAAGCGACCTGTTTTCAGCAGTTGAAAATAATCGGTTAAACTTTCCAGAAGACAGGTCTCTTCCTTTTAGAACCAAACCTGTGCCATTTGTTATCGCTGCAGATGCTGCATTTCCTTTATCAACTGACATTCTGAAGCCATTTCCATTTAGGCAAATGAGTGTACAGCAAAGAATTTTTAATTATAGGTTGAGCAGAGCAAGGAGAGTTGTTGAAAATGTTTTTGGAATACTGGCAAATCGATTTAGAATTTTACTTAATACCATCCCTTTAAAACCAGAAAAGGCAAGAAAAATTGTGGAAGCCTGTGTAGCATTACACAATTTTTTGAGGGAAGAAATAAAATCTGCTTATATTAGCGACAATGTTAGTGAGAACTTAGATAGAAGGTACAGATTTGTATATGGTCTAAGTAAACAAGGGGGAAATAGAAGCAAAACAGAGGCGATTGCCACTCGAGAGGAATTTATGCAGTACGTTAATGGCCCAGGGGCAGTTACATGGCAGGGCAATATGATTTAAACTAATTTTAATTTGTAGTTGTAGTCGTTTTCTGTATATTTTTAATAGGCCAAAATATAGTTTTGTTACATTAGAAATGTTTTTAAAAAATAGACATTGTTAAAAAAAGATATTTTATTTCTCAATATACCTATTTTATTGAAATGAAATAAATATATATAAATATAGGTACAAAAATGACCTAAAAACTAAATTTGTAATGTAGGTATGTCTAATATTTTTAAATTGAAATATTTTTTGCCTCTGTTTTCTTTTAGCTGCTGTTACAGCAGCTAATATTTCTTCCTTTAAGGAATCTGATATTTCCTCATCCGTAATTTTGTCCATTTCTAGAGCGATCATTCTAAAACAAAACAAATTGTAAGTATACAAGGAGCAATATATTTAAGGGGTAAGACCCTGTATTTCTAAACTCAATAATTGTCTATTTAATCATGAACCATTTTGACAAACTAAAATGATTCAGTATGTTTCATACTATTGATGAAAAAAATAATTCTATTATGCATAATTCATTTAGGTTTTTAGAACATAATTAAATTAAAATAGTATATTAGATACCTAGGTTGAGAAGAAAGCCATTATTTACCGAGCACTTTTAGATATAATGTGCGAGGTTAATAATGGCCTTCTCAACCGAGGTATATATAGAATTCTTTTTACTACTAACACTGAATATTACCATATTTGATTCGATTTGATTTTTATATTAGTCATTTTCTACTTATTTTTCAAATAGTTCAAAATATCAGGTAGCCTGGAAGTTCAGTTGTGTAACTGACAGATATCGTAACATAATCTCCTGACAGCTCCATACATACAAAGTACCTTTTTTCCATCTAAATTTTGACAAAATCGCATTATTAATAAGAATACTATGGGGAGCCATAGAAAGTGAGTCATACTGTATATATTTTTTTTTACTAATAGCACTGATACAATCCTTATCATTATTTGAATTTAGTAGATTTTGAAATTAATCATTTCCTACTCATTTTTCAAATAACCCGAAATGACAACTAGTTCTCAAACTAACAAGTTGAAACTTAAATGACATTTTCCGTTTCATTATTGACCTATGTTTTTTTTTAATATTATTATTTACCTAGGGTGAGAAATGTTACTTCTCATTTGAGGAATGGAGTAAATAATGGTGATTTATCATGTTAGCGTTAAAAAAAAATATGGCATTAGTCCACAAATTAATAATTAATAAAAATGGCATTAAAACTTACTGAGCGAAAAAATGGTTACTGTTCATAATAGGTGTGTCTTTTTTCTGCAAATCACTCAAAGCAGATGTAGCATTGGTCAGAACTTGTTCTAGAGCATTTGTAACATTGGATGCTACTCTTGAACGAGGCGTTGATTCCACTTTTTTTCTTTTTGAAGGCTGCGACTCTCGTGTTTGTTGCTGTTCAGCATTCTGCGAGACCCTAGATTCCGATCTCGACTGGCTCTTGCTAGAAGCTGGTGAGAACCATGAATCACTCAATTCATCTATGGGTCCTTCATATACAACATCTGCCTCCTCATAATGTTCCTGAATCAAATGAGAAAAAAGATATATTAATAGAGGTATTTCCTTTATTCATAGTATCAACCTATGTACTAATACCCACCTCTAATAAAGAATCATCCTCTTCAGCAGCCAAGTTGGATGATCCCTGGTGTACTACAACTCCATGATCTCTTAAAAAGTGCATTTGCTCAAAGCACCACCATTTCGGGACATACACACCATCTGCAGAAGCTCCAGAACTCTCACTTTTTTTTATTTTATTAACTTCTTGAAAAAAAGTCGTTCTCAAACCATGAATTTTTTTTGTTATGTCAGTAACTTTCAAGTTTGCAAAATGCATCCTGTTCAGGTTTTCACATATTTCCTGTAAGGCTAATTCTCTAGCATCCCTATTATGGTAGTCTTTCCTTAAAACCTGGTACAGTACAGGATGTTGCTCATACAAAACTATCAAGTTGGTTATTAATTCTCTGCTCCAAACAAATTTACCACTAAAACAACACAAATAATATAGTATTATGCTTCTACACATAATAAAATATAAATAAAAGAAAGTGCTGAAAACTGGAAAATAACGTACATACCAAAAAATACTAAGTTACACACACCAATGCCAAACATTTTTCCAAAAAAGATTTGACTACTTACCTATCGCACATTAACTTCTTCTGAGACATACTGTATCAATTTTAAATTAATTTACTTCCACAAACACAAGAGATAAATACATAAAGAAAACACAAACAAAGAACAAAGAGCTGGAATTTTAAAATGACAGTGATGACGGATGACGCGACGAATATTTTTATTTGTTTTTATGTTGGTAATTGTCATTTTAACCAAAAATGGCATGCAACGTGCAATAAAATTAGCGCATGTTCTAATTTGACGCCATGCAAAGAAAATTGCATCAGCTGTTTGCAAAGTTGAAAACGCGCATGCTACCGAGCAAATTTTGATTGCATAGCATGTGCAATTTTGTAGTGTAAACAGGCTTTTAAGATTCAAAAACCGGACATTAAACAAAGTAAAATATTCATCACCCAGTTTAACAGTTAAAGAACTTGCCGAATCTCGACAAATGTTAATCAGGTTAGCTCAAATGCAATAATTTCAGATAGAAATTCAAAAACTAAAACGTTCTGAAAATGTTAGTCATCACAGCAAAATTTGAAGCTTACACCCGTTTCTTGATCAACAGAAGATTCTAAGAGTGGGCGGCACACTAAAAAATGCTGGCATCAGTTTTGATCAAAGGCACCCTATAATTTTACCCTACAAACATAAACTAACATATTTAATCATTTTGGACCAGCATTTACAAAATCTACATGCTGGAACACAAAATTTGCTTTCCACAATTAGACTCAATTATTGGCCTGTTAACGAAAAAAATGCCGTTAAACGAATTGTAAAATCCTGCCTAAAATGCTATAGAGCGAACCCTAAACCGTGCAAATTCCTAATGGGTGATTTACCAAGATCACGAGTAAACCCCGGTCGACCTTTTTCGAAATGTGGCCCAGATTACGCCGGACCAATCTATGTCAAAGAAGGAACCTTGAGAGTAAAAACTTATTTGTGCGTCTTCGTGTGCTTTTCTACTCGAGCAATCCACATTGAGTTGGCCAAAGATCTGACATCCGAAAGTTTTTTAAATTACCTTAAAAGATTTTCTTCACGCCGTGGAAAACCTTGCGATATCTTTTCTGACAACGGATTGAATTTCGTAGGAGCTAACAATCATTTTGTTGAATTATATAACGTTTTAAATAATCGTGTACATAATGAAACCGTGACTGGTTTTTTGGCTAGGGATCGAATAAACTGGCAGTTTATACCCGCGCGATCGGCACACATTGGCGGCCTTTGGGAAGCCGCCGTTAAATCAGTTATCAGTTAAGCGAGTTATTGGTAACGCGTCTCTAACTTACGAAAAAATGGATACCGTACTGGTGCAAATAGAGGCATGTTTAAACTCGCGTCCCTTGACCCCTATCTCAAATGACTCCTTCGCATTTTTTAATTGGCGAGTCACTCGCGAGCCTTCCTGAAGAGGATGTCGAAGACGTAAAAATATCCAGATTGTCGAGGTATCAGCGCATGCAACAAGTGTACCAGCAGTTTTGGAGACGATGGTCCAAAGAATACTTGCACCAACTACAAGCCCGCTCCAAGTGGAAGACCGGTGTCCAGAACCATCAGGCAGAATTGGCAGTTCGTGGGTTAGTAGTTCTCATAGAAGAGAACTTACCACCCCTAAAATGGGTTATGGTACGTATAGTGGACTTACACAAAGGAACTGACAACATTGTGCGGGTCGTATCGGTTAAGTTACCAAATGGCACGATTTCAAAGCGCGTAATAAATAAAATATGTTTGTTGCCCATCGAGAATTAAGAAGCTAAGATGTTTCGAAAAACGGAGTTTTCAAGGCGGCCGGGATGTTAAGTCCGGCAACAGCGCCTACAAACTGGGAGGTCGCACGGGCGCGCAATGGAGGGAGATGATCGACCAGAAGCGAGAGAGAAGATGATGTGGGGGAAGGGTAATATGGTCGAAAAAACAGACATTAGACATTCGGCTGCCACATTTCAAAACACAGTATCCAACATTTTTTTCAAAAAAAATTTTTTTTCTGCAAGCAGATACTATGATTATTCCGCGTCTAATGCACTGCCTAGTTTACGCATATCTATTATACTTTCGCAAAACACAGTATCTACCACAACATTTTTGTTTTTCTGCGCCAAAACCCAGCAACTGGTATTTTTTAATACATAAATACTAGCAAAACCCAGTATGTGGTAGTTACTGTGTATTGAAAAATACATCTTAGTTAGACGCTTCATGATAATTTACTCGAAACACAGCATATGGCACTTACTGTGTTTTGGCAAAATACTTTAAGCATTTTTGGTCAAGGACGCAGGTATTATTTCCGTACATACTGCGTTTGCGTGTCAGATTTGTCAACATAACCTAGAATTCATTAGTGTGTGACTTATTATTTTGATGTGTACACATGTTTGTGTTTTTCGACAAAATGAATTATAATATGGCCGGCTGTTGTAGTTCGCGTACAAAAACTATATTAAATATGTTAAAACCCAGCGATAAGCTTGGGGAAAATAATTGGTAAGTAATAAATTTGCATATAGGTATAAAATTTTCATTATAATTTACACACTAGCTACATTTTAAGTCTTAATATCATTTATGTTTTCGGGTGCGCCAGCGTGTTCTTTATTCTTTTTAGTTTATATAAAAGGATAATACAAATTATTGGCCTATTTACTACTTGTAATTTTTGATATTAGCAGACTGGCAGTGATAATTATTTTATGCTTTTTTTACAGTACTACTTCACCAAATGAGAAGAAGTTGCCATCCGATGAATCTAAAGAAAATTTAGATATTAATGTGGTTAGCGAAACCATCGAAGAGGTAGCTGAAAGCTTAAGGTACCCACGTTGTTTGTCGCATATCAGGGTGAAAAAATTTATAACTAATATGTTTTTTTAGAATCTTATTGCCGAATGATGCAGCTAAGGAAGTAATCAATAGTGTTGACGTAGAAATCATGGAGACAATTTCTAGTGAAATTATAAACTTTAGTGATGACAGTATAGCTGATCCTAATTTTGAACCAAGTGATACAGAAATGTCTCAGCACAGTGACAGCAATGATGTTGATGATCCTGATCAAGATTTGAATGAAACCATTAAACAAGATACCGCTGATAAGTCTCATAGAATTGCACTATTAAAGCGGCGTAAAAAACAGAATCCCAAATATCCAAAACTTACACAAGCTCAAAAATCGGACCGTGATAAAAGAAAACATCCCATGAGACCTCCATGTCCCGGAAAATGTAGAAATAACTGCCAGCAATTTACAGAAGAAGAACGACGCGACATTTGGTCAAATTTTTGGAGCTCAGGTTATACCACTCGCAGAAAGTGGCTTTCAAAGAATGTCCATTTAACTTCCATTAAGAGAAGGACAATTGTACTCGAAGACCCGAATGCTGCAAGAAAAAAACTTGGCCGTTTGTATTTCTTACCCAAGGAAGGAAAAAGCCTAAGAGTGTGTCGTCTATTCCTTTTAAACACACTGGGATACACAAATGACTCTGTTATCACAGAATTGTGTCTTGCTATGAAGACGGATCCTATTTGTAGTAATGTTAAAGAAAACAGGGGTGGTAGTAGTAAGAAATGTGATCAAGACCTTATAATTAAACATATAGAAACTTACAATCCATGTGTTAGTCACTATCGACGCCACAATGCACCCAATATAAGATACCTATTTTAACCAAAAACATCCAAATATTTGTAAACTTGAGGTTTACAGACAAACGCTTAAGTCTCAGCACATTTCTTTTTTTATGCCTAAGTCGGATAAATGTGTTGATTGCGAAATATTAGAAAGGAGACAAGAAGAAGCCAGAAAGTCGGAGAACAATGATGATCTTTCAAAATTTTCTGATGAATTGAGATTTCATAAAGAATAAAGTAAGAAGGCACTCGCAAAATACGAGGAAGACTCTCGCCGCGATGTTGAGGAAACATTGCGAGTGTACTCAATGGACCTTCAAAAAGTAATATTAATCCCGAATATGCCCTCAACTAAAGATTCTTTTTTTGTCAGTCGTCTCGTCGTCTTTAATGAGACTTTTGCTCCATTGCAAAAAAAAGGACTAAAAACAAGTTACTGTGTTTTGTGGCATGAAGCTATAAGTGGCCGTAATGGTTGCAATATTGTTGATGCAATTCTCAAATATTTCGAACAAGAAAGAGACGCTCAAGACTTTATTCTTTGGGCCGACAATTGCTCGGCTCAAAACAAAAACTGGATTTTGTTCACCGCTCTAATAGCAGTCGTAAATAGAGACAATGGGCCAAAAACAATAACAATTCGCTATTTAACCAAGGGCCATACCCACATGACGGCTGATGGGGTTCATGGTAATATAGAGAAACGCATTTCTCGGTTAAAAAATATTTATGACTATGATGACTTAAAAAACGCAATAAAGACGTCAAGAAAAAATATAGAAGTAGTTGAATTGCAAACTTTTCGAAAATGGGACAAGAAAAAAAGGCAAACCCGAAAAAACAATGATTCACTTAAAGATTTTATGATAAACTCCCTCGTAGAAGTTAATTTTCAAAAAGGATCTAGAGAAATGCGTTATAAAGTGGATTTTGATAATGAATACAAAAATTTAGATTTCCTTCAGAAAAAGATTAATATTGAGAATTATATGCCGGATTTGATGGACATAAGAGGTATTAAAAAAGAAAAAAAAGCAAAAATATTACAAGTTTTCGCTCCCTTGATGCCAGCAAATAGAAAATTGTTTTGGGAAAGTCTACCAGTTAACGACGAATCACAGGATTTAGTTCAAAATATTGATATAGATGACGACCTTTAGTAAATATATGTATATGTTTTGTTTCAGAATTTGAAATATTTGTTATTACCTAAATATCTTTGTGGTTAAATATTTTTTGGTTATTATCGAAATAAATAACTATTTACAGATACTGTGATTTTTACTTTATACTTTGATGTATATTTTTTAAATATTTATATTAAAACACAGCAACTACAGTTTTTTCAAAAAAACGCAAAAATCATAAAATTATTTTTTTTTACATAAAATTACTTCATTTTGTAGTAACCTAACCCATTAAAATTGCAGTTAAAGACCTTTAATATATCGAGAGCAATATATTTAATTTTTTTTTCAATTTACTCGAAACTTTCAAAATAACAGATACTGTTTTGAAATGTGGCAGCCGCATTGTTTTAATTACCTTTCAATAATGTACTTTTTCTACTTTTTTATATTAAATAAATGTTAACAAAGAAAAAAGTAGTGGTCCTTCGACAATTAGTAATCGTGAACGTCAGTGAAGCATCATCAAGTGGACAACAGGGGCCTCGGCCCACCATTATATTTTATATTCCTATTTAAGTATTTTGTTCTGAACTAACCAGATAAAAACCTTTCATATGCTTTTTGCGTTTTTATTATAATATGCAGAAAAAATCCAACCCACATTGGATATTTTAGTATGCGGACTCAGAGTCCGCCGCCAGTAACAGTGCCTCAAATATGCGCGCCAGTAGCGGAAGGTTAAGCTATCAAAATATGACTTGTTAATCAGCAGGTCGTTACTACTAAAGAACATTAACAATAAAAAAATCACAACGCAAACTCTCCTGATACGCGGTGCGCTAGCCCTTACTTTTTTCTTTAATAATGAGCCGGTTAAGCGGTTCAAAAACATTTTTAATGTCGTACACTTAAACAATGCAAGAATCCTAATAAACATATTTGCTTAAATAATACTCAAATCTGTTCCTTTCTTTCTATTTTTCATATGGGCCTCGGCAATTCTAGCAAATTCTTCTCTATTAATAAGCCGATAGTTCGTCGATAAAACCCTAGATATTGTCTGATTCAAACTGTCCACTCCATGAGCCAAAATGTCTAATCCAAGTTCGATGCCAGTGCCAAAGTCACATTCATCTGTTGCTATACTAACATTTGTCAATATATCTTGTAATTTTGATAAGAAATTTGTTCTTTTTTCTGGAAGGGCATTTTGAATATCATCAAGTAGTTTTAAAAGCTCTTTATTGGTCACTGCCAAGTCACGATATCCAAGTTGTGATCTAAAACAATATGTACATGTTAATTAATAATAAGTATAAAAAATGCGTTAATATAACAAAAGCGGTAGTAAGTTGCAAATTATGGCAATATTTTCGTCGCGTTTATAGATAACGTAGGCATACTATGCCTACATTCTTTGAACACTATCATAAATATATTTTCCCAATAACACTTTTGGCCTTTCAATATCAGTATTAGAAGCAGAAAAATATTTTGCATGCAAGTTCTTAAAAATCTCGACTTCCAAACAGAACCATATAATCCTCACCCAATCGAAACAAAATGTAAATTGTCATGAACAACTTGTCCACTTCCCGACAGATGGCAAGAGAAATGGAATCGACGGCAACAAAGCTACAAGTTACAAACGAGTAACATAGGTCGGCTAAAAGAAACTTTCGGAGAAGGCGAACGATTATAAAAAATTATTTGTGACAAATACATTTAGCAGAAAGGCAGAATATGCCAAAGAAAATTATGGATTTGGTTACTTTTTGGTGTGCATCAACTGTTTTTCTAACAGTTGCTCTCAAAACTAATGCAGCTCTTGAGGTTAACAATGCGATGAATACCATACAAAATACACACCAATACATTTGCAAAATGATCATGGTACTGAGTTCTACAATAAACAATTTGATAGCTTAATGAATAAATACCATATTCAACAGGATTCGACATATAGTTCCAAAAATGCGGGCATAGTGGAGAGGATAATTAAAACGCTTAAAAATCAATTGTAGAAAGAAACCATTTTAAACTTATACTATAAATAAAATGTTTCTGCAATGCACTGCCGATCAAGGATATTCAGCAGCAAGGCGATTTTATTATGCAGGTGTTACTTTGCAACACCGATTCATGCAGAGAAACTGGTTCACCCGTTCGAGAGCCGGTGAACATTTTTAACTCCGCCTATAGACCATTAGAAGAAATCTGTTGCGTAGCTATATAAATCTGTGATATTACCAAATAAAATATAGCTAGGCGCTAAAATGACATAGACGATTTTCATGATATAGACGATTTTCAAAAGTTAATCTAGCTTACTTGGTAAAAGTACTTACTTCCTGTCATAAGGCACCACAATACCAATTTTACTAAAAGGCCTCGTAACAATTTTCTTATCCCTGTCCCTCACTTTCTGCGTTTTTTCAGACAAACTTAACTGGAGTTCCGCTGCTTTCGTTTTTATTGCATTTTGAAACCTTCCTACATGTATCCTTTTAAACGGGTCACCAGTTTTCTTCAGATCTTCTAAATATAAACTGAACTAAATTTAGAATCATGTACGCCATTCAATACTACATTACCAATACATGCTTAAGACGACTTTACGCGACTAGAATGTCTTCACAGCAATTTGAAAAAGTCCAGAATATCAATTTATAATAATGCCCAATCAGTGATACTGTGATAGCTATAACATAGAGGCACTGCAGTGGCGGACATATCACCGGGCAGTTCGGTGCGCCGCCCTGGGGCCCAAGGTTCAGAAGGGCCTCACAATACCGCGGATTATAAAGTATTCTGTATCGAAGTAAGTAAAATGGTAAAACATCAAATAAGTATGCAAACCAAAAATAATGAAATAATAATTAAGCTATAAAATTAAGCAATAAAGTAACAGTATAGATACCTATACGTATCTACTAATGAAATATATCGACCATACCGCCCATGCCTAATATTCGTTGAGAGGAGAGCGTTAAATTTGGCAACTTCCAGTATTTTGTCTCAGCCCAAAGACTCTAACGAATTGTATTTCTAAGAAAATCAATTGAATGTATCTATATTTCTCAATTATTTACTAATTACTTTACTTTGATAAATGCGATATTATAATTATATAGTGGATGGTATACAATGGCGTAGTTTAAAACAGTGAGATCATTGGTCCTCCCCCCGCGGCAAATATTGTGGGGGCCCTCTTTTCATAAATTGACTAAGACTAAGAGCCTAATAATAATAAACTATTTTTGTTATGCTGGAAACAAATAAGTACACTAGTTTTTTGTTTAAATTATAGTCGGCTATCTTTGAAGCTCCCCGTTGTTCAAGGGCTCTCTCGTCATGCGTGCTCCACGAACTTGTCAACTATACGCCACTGGCCACTGGTGTGAGTGATATAGCTATATAGCATGCTTTATAGTTTAACCTTTAACATGGTCCAGTGTGATGCATCGGCATATAGGAAATCCCAAGCAAATTTTAAATCTACACTCCAAATATTTGTTAATTGTTGACTTTAGAGCATAATTAGACTTTTTAAAGGTCTCTGTATGGTAAATACTTTAGGTTAAACGTCTTTGGTAAAGACACATGCCGAATTTGATCAATTTTTTACAAAACAATCTTAATTTATTTGAATAAAATTGCAGCTAATTTTTCATTAAAATTGAACAGGCAACACTGCAAATACCAGACACCACCACCAGCAAAATGCCAACTCGTTTAACAATAGTAAATCATAGTTTGACAAGTTTACTTATGCTGGTGTTTTATAGTTTTACTTGTTCAATTTTAATGAAAAAGTAGCTGCAATTTCATGCAAATCAGCTAAGATTGGCTCGTCAAAAATTGATCAAATTCGGCATGTGTATTTACATAAACTTTTAAAAAGATTTGCAAGAACTATTGCTTTGGTTAGAGTCTTTGTTTGTACTGTAGTTTGCTAAGGTTTGCTTAGTTTCTTTTCATTTTAGTTTTGTATTACTAAACTATTTTTATTTTATTACTTTTTATGTGATACGGAAAATACCAATCTAGTTATTAGTAATAAGATATCGCAGCGAAGTTAGAATTAATAGATCTAATAGATAATTTTGCTAATGCCAAAGTCAGGAAAATATTATTCGAGATTTTAGTTTGTTATTAGTTTTTATTTTGTTCAAAGTGTTTCTATTTTATTACTTTTTATGTGATACGAAAAATAACGGTCTAGATATTAGTAATACAATATCGCAGCGAAGTTAGATTTAACAGATCTAATAGATAATTTTGCCAATGCCAGTTTATTATTAGTTTATTATTAGTTTTTATATTTTGTTTAAAGTGTTTTTATTTTCTGGCTTTTTATGTGATATGCAAAATACCAATCTACAATTTTTGGTATTAACTAGCTTTCATCCTAAATAAAAATTTATTTTATTTTCTTACTTTTCATGGGATACGAAAAAATATTAGTTCTTTATTAGTTTTCATCCTGAATAAAAAATATTGTTATATTCTTACTTTTTATGTGATACTCATATATTAGTCTAAGAGCTAGTGAACCATCCGAGTAACCCGTTTCCCACAAAGCTAGAAAATTTTTAAGTTATGTTTTATTATCGGTCGATTATGAAAATACGTGTCTGGCAGGCATCTCGCGGTTGCGTCATCATCCCTTAAATTTTTGAAAATGTCAAAAAAAAAATTTTTTTAACCTTCTCTCACAAGGCTACAATTTTAATACGTTGTAATTTACATAAGTTTAAGTGTAAAAAAAATTGACAACCTATTTTGAGGGTTGCAAGTAAGTGCCAGACGATAGCAAAGTTGTCATCGGGATAGTAATTCATAACCTGCTCCCACAAGGCTGAAACTTTAACGGCATATTCTATCAATAATTTAAAAAGTACATGTAAACAGCCAAACTATTTTGATGGTTGCAAGTGTCTGCCAGACGAGTATATAATAGTCATGACGCTCGATGGGAGTGCGAGCGTATCAGACTTGTTCGAGTTCCAATGTCAGAAAGAGAGAATACATCTATTGCGTATAGGCATTCCAACAGTAATTTAAAGGAAAAAGTGAGTGCTCATGAGATGGTGAGACGTATCTATATGAGCGAGTGAGATGAAGGTACCGGTAAGACCAGCTGGTCATTTAAAACGCAGTCAGCATCGGCACAGCTTATCCACTACCAGCTAGTCATCTCTACCGAAATCGGAAAGTTGGAATGTCCACAGTCGAGTGCGCATCGGTATTTTTAATAGACGGTTAATTTTAAAATTAATTTTCGCTTAAAAATCCTCGATAAATTCCTCCGAAGCCACGGCTATCGCCCTAAAAAAGTCCGAAATTTCGGATCTTAATACAATTTAGCCATTTAAAATCGTTTTTAGACGATAAAAAAGCTTATTTTAAGTTAAACGAACGGTCAAAAGTATTAATCAGATGCCCAGACGTTTAAAACAATATTGAGTCATGGCCCTCTTCTAAAATTTACACGGCACTTTCCCAATTCAAAGGATGCCGCCGCAAGATGACTGGCTGGCAGTGAATAAGCTGTGGCAACGGCTATACATTATTTCTCGGCGTGGCACAAAGCTATTAAAAAATTATAATAATATTATTAAAAAATAATTTATTACTTATTAATTTTTACTACTAGTGTTAATTATGGAAGCAGTGAATATAATTTGTGTCATATGCAGACTTGATATTTGTAGTTAAAAATAATTCAGTTGTTTCGATTTTTAATGATAACTTGTCTTGCATAAATCACGAAGAGGCAGACACAAAAATTATACAACACATTTGACATATCAATGAAGACAATCTGAATATCTTAATTAAATCCTCAGATACTGATATTTTAATTATAATGCTTGGAAATATGGACAATTGCACATTTTTTGGAATAATTTCATGCGCTGACCGGTTGTGACTACAATCATTTTTCAAAAAAGGGAAAAAACGGCCTTTTTCAATTCTTAAGAAAAATTTAGAATATCAAAAAGCTCAAAAAACTTAGGAGTGCTTATATAACATGGCGTAGCTGTGAAATTTTTCCAGTTATTGAAAAATTTGTCTGTGAAATTTAGGGCAGCAAAGGAGTTGCTGTTAACGAAATAAGATATAATAAATTTATGATCACTTATAAACCAAAAAATAAGAATGAATCATTTAATA
>MU192707.1:0-25118 GCA_016904865.1 Pissodes strobi | reverse complement strand
ATATTGGTTACGATCGGTTAATATACAGGGTGTGAAAACAGGACAAGTTACGGTTTATTGGCATTTACAGGTCGCAATTTTGAGGTTAGCGACTTGAAATTTGGCATAGAGGTAGAGGTCCACGAACCCTCGAAGCCTATTGATTTTCGTTACGATGTTTTAATATACAGGGTGTGAAAACAGGACAAGTTAACGTTTTTTGGCATTTTGGTACGTGTAAACAAGGGACAACTTTTCTATTTTCGATGTCAATTTTTAAGTAGAGGGGAAAGTATGTTAGCATTATTGTTGACAACATGGTCACCATAGCAACCAATTAATAATATGTATATTAGTAATAAAAGATATAGTGTGGTACTTAGGATTCTTTATGAAGCATAATTTCATTCTAAAAAATTAGTTGCCATGGTAACCAAAAAAAGCAAAAAATCGTCATAATTCGTCAATCGTACGACTTAGAGATTTGATATATGGCATTTAGATAAAGATTTTAAAAAAACTAACTATTGACGTTGACAAGTGGGTTACCATGGCAACAAATTGATAATATGTATATCACTAATAAAATATATAGTATGGTACTTAGGATTGTTTAAGAAGCCTAATTTGATACTAAAAGAATTTTTGCTATTGTAACCAAAAAAGGTAAAAAATCGTCATAATTCGTCAATCGTACGATTTAGAGATTTGATATATGGCATTAAGGTAAAGATTAAAAAGCAATTAACAATTGACGTTGACATGTCGGTTACCATGGCAACCAATTAATAATTTGTATATCATTAATAAAATATTGTATAGTACTTAGGATTGTTTATGAAGCATAATTTCGTACTAAAAAATTGGTTGCTCTGGTAAAAAAAAAAGTAAAAAATCGTCATAATTCTTCAATCGTACGACTTAGAGATTTGATATTTGGTATTTAGGTAAAGATAAAAAAAAATAACGATTGACGTTGACAAGTCGGTTACCATGGCAACCAATTAGAAAATTGTCACGGTAAAATTAGACTAGCGATTGGTAAATCTTATTATAGGGGCTTTCTAATTATAGGCCACGGTACGGATAGGAGCGTGGCAATAATGTGTGACCGAAGGTCACACAAACGAGGACTGAAGGGCGGCCACTCCGCTTGTTTTACCCCCAAAATATTTATAGTATGCACGTAGTAAAGTAACTGCACCAATAGATTGAGAGCATTGGAGGTCGACGACCGACGGCTCTTCCCCATTCAAAGTATACTAACTTAGTAACGTTCCAAAACCAGTGAAGGCACTGCTGTAAATATGTTTTTCTTCAAACGTCAGTAAATTCGTCATTACTCGACTGTGTAGGCGGCCGTGAAGTTTCGTTTTTCCTCCGCCGGAGCTTTACTTTTCACTTTTCCGCCGGCGGAGGTAAAAGTGTTGTCATAGCAACATAGATACAATACAAACAGACAACAAAATGAGCATCAACAACTCAAGATTTATTAAACTACAATTTGTATTTATCACTCAATTTGTCACTGCATTTCTAAAAATCACTTATTTAGGAACAAATTGGTTATTATTTAATTGAACTTACTCAATAACTGCTTATCAATACGGAATTAAAACGCAATCGGAGACGCAATCTTAAAAAAATAATTATTGTTGACAGTGTCCACTGACAGCTTTATGTTACATTACTATAGCAACAACCTGTGCCTATTCACCGATACCAATCTAAGCCGCCTTGCGAACCCATTTATCTTTAATAATAATTAGATATTATTACTATTAAAAAGAAATGTTTTTGCATTAATTTGTCGACATTTGAAGAAAAAACAGCATATTTTATTTGGAGGAAAAGTTACTTTTCATGGCTTGCTCTCTATTACTAGCCTCACTCCGTTCGGCTGTTAAACACGAGCGCGCGATGAAAAGTATCACTTTTCCTCCATATAAAATAATATACTATTTTCTACTTTAATTATATTATATACCTACCTAATACGGGTACTTATTAATACAATATCTTTATAGAAATACCCTAACAATTTACTGGTTTAGCAAATCTAAATAAACCAATTACAATTGCCAATACTATAGATTTAATCATTTTTTCTAGATTTACCAGTTTATTTAGGAGATTTATTTTCAGTGATAGTAGCATTTATAATGAAATGAAAATATATTTTTAATAGGTACTTAATAGAAGAAAATATTTATTAAGCTACTTTTTGAATATGTCATTAACCAGATATTTGTCATATTTATATGTTTTTAAATAAAATTTGTATGCTTCCTTGTTCCTTTTTATTTGTCTCAAAAATAATGATAAGCAATTTATTTTTACGCTAGCAGTGGTATGATTTAATTTTTCGTTTAACCATTGAGAGCAGAAAAACCCTATGTGACACAAAAACGTTTAAATCGGGATAAAATTGTGTATTTTTGGTATCTCATAAATTTCGTGTTCAAATTTGAAATTATTCAGGAAATAAGTTTTCGGAGATTTTATGTCATTATTAGCTGCTGAATAGTATATTATGCAATGACCATTCATTGCAAATAATGTAAGTTGAATATAATTTTTTCTACGACTGCCCTGAAAATAGACAAAGACGCACTAACAACTGCTCTTGAAAACTGGACATTTCAAACATCGTGTGCAAAGTATACTTTTCACACGCTTATCCGGGTATTTAGATTAAAGGGCTTCGTCTCCGTTTTAGAGCTTCGCCCTCAAAGGTCCCATTACCAGATCTCTAAAAAAGGGGGCCCAATTATAGGGCATCACCCCCCGGGAGCCACTTTTTGCAAAACTGTAGAAAATGGAACTCTTATACCAGGGGCCCCCTTTGAAGACTTGGGGCCCCATTTTAGGGCTTCGCCCTCGGGGCTCCCTTGCTGCTAAATCGTTAAAAAATGGGACCCCCGTACCATAGGCCCCATTCTAGGGTTTCGCCCCCCGGGGCCCCATTTTAGGGCTTCGCCCTCGGAGCTTCTTTTTCAAAATATTTGGAAAATAGGGACCCCACTCCGGTGGCCCCATTTTAGGACTGTGCCTCTAGTTATAGTTTAGCGAGAATCTCTTACTCACGTAGCTTCTTTCGTTAGGAATAAAATTTTCTGATAAATCAATAATAAAAATGTTTCCCATATAACATGTAATTTTCTACCACACTCCCAGTGGGGCACCCTGTATGTAGCAGTCGTAGGAAAAGTATAGTGTGCTACACGTGCTGAAAAGACTTTTTACACTCATGAGACTTTATGACACTCGCTTACGGCTCGTGTCACCAACCTGTCTCATTCGTGTGAAAAGTCTTATTTTCAGCACTTGTTGCTCAATATACTATTTCTATTTTGGTCCCATAAAGAAGTCTTTTCGATACGCAAAGTAGTGTCGAAAAGAAGCTCTTTTCGACACTATTTTTGATGGTTGCTATGAGATTAACAAAATTGTGCTCATTAGCAAAAATTTCGACACCATTTTGAATGGGATTCCTATTAATAGAGACTACGTTGGGGTTTGGAACCTGCGGCAACATGCACTAAAACAGAGTTTTATCGACAATACCGAAACAGAATATTTGCACTCGACGCGCGTTTCGCTAACCATGTTAGCATCATCAGGAGATGATTAATACAGACGTCAAAAGTGACAAGATGGCCGTCCAACTTTTGATCCAGACTTGAATAAACTAATGTTTTTGATTAAAAAACGTGCAAAATAGCACTCTTCGCCCAGTTTTGTTTGGTTTCAAATGGACGTTTTAAAGCCTCAATTTGCGCGACGCGACGCGACGTGTAGCTTTTTTGTATTTCGTGAGTGATTTCCTATAAGTATATTTTATAAACTTTATATCAAAGTAACGATGGTGTTGCGGTGTGAGGTATGCAAAATCTCCAGCTATTATCATCCGAACCTGAGTTTCCACAAGTAAGTAAAAGTAAATGAAACACAGTAGTTCAGAGGGCACCATTTTGTGATGTGATTAATTAATATTTTATAATACTTACCTATGTATGTGATGTTAATGGATAATCTGATATGTCTTCAGTCATTTACCAACCCCTATTAAATCATTTTTGAAGTGCAAGGACACGGAAAAATTTCGTGATACAGCAAAATAACTATTTTGTGTTAACTAACCTTCAGAACCCATATCTAACCCAAACTAACTCAATCTAACCCACACACTATAAATAAAACATAAATATATTTTAAATAATGCACCCGAATAAATACCATCATTTCAAATTAAACGTATTTACTTTATTGAAGTTATTATTATGATGGACTCACATTTTCAAAGTCTACGTCTATGAACTGTCCTTGCTTTCGTTCAGGCGGGGGCGGGCAATACTACATTTAGTAGTGGGGACGAAGTTTGACAAAAGTTTGTACACGATACATAAAAATATAAGGAGGCGGGACAATCGTTTTGTTGATATTTTTGCAAGATTTCGGATTTTTATGAATGAGTTGTCGGGTCTAATCAACTAACCCCAAACTAACCCAAACTAACCTAAAGGTTAAATGTTTTTGGTTTTAACTAACTTTAATTTTTTAAACTGTTCCGATATGCTTTAGCCCTTTTTGGTGCTTTTGGTTAATTTTGGTTAGTCCTTCAATCAACTTTCGGTTAATATCAGTTAGTGTTAACTTATTTTAGTCATTTTAACCAGCTCCGATACGTTATAACCAAATTTAATGTTTTTGATTAGTTTTGGTTAGTCGCCAAAATTCGGTTCGTTTTGGTTCTTTTTAACTTACTTTAATATTTTTAATCTGTTCCGATACGTTTTAGCGCTTTTTGGTGCTTTTGATTACTTTTGGTTAATTTTGGTTAGTCGATCAATCGACTCTCGGTTAGTTTCAGTTAGTTCCAATTTATTTCAGTAATTTGAACCGGATCCGATACGTACAATCGACTCTCGGTTAGTTTCAGTTAGTTCCAATTTATTTCAGTAATTTGAACCGGATCCGATACGTTTAACCAATTTTAATGTTTTTGGTTAGTTATGGTTAGTCACCAATATTCGGTTTGAATTAGTTTTAAATTACTTTTATTTTTTTTAATTTGTTTCGATACAATTTAATCCTTTTCGGTGCTTTTGGGTACTTTTGGTTACTTTGGGTTAGTCGTTCAATCAACTGTCGGTTAGTTTCATTTAGTTTTAATTTATTTATGTAATGTGAACCGATTCAGTCCGCATAAACAAACTAACACGATCTCTCACGCGTATTACGTGATGTGGCAAATGGAGCATGCACTTTTTCCTGATTTGATGCCCCATACTAGGAAAACAGAAACATTTCCAATGTTAAAAGACCTTGATATAGCTAACTGATGGCGGAATTAGCTAGGTCAGCGTGAAATTCTACCTCATAGAAGAAATGCGATCCCATAGATGGAACTCTAGCCCATAGAAAGAAGCTTGTCCCTCGGAAAGACCCTAGTTAAATAATAAATAATTTTAGCCCTCTTAAATAGAAACACTCGTGTCGAACATACTTTAAAAAAATTCACTGTCCTTCTCAAAGATGCAACCGGATGGACATTCAAAATGATGAATAAAAACGCAAAAATGTGATTTGTGTTGTAATTCAAATAGTTTTTAAAAATAGAGTTTAAAAAAGTAAGAATACAGACAGGAGTGTTTATAATATAGTTAATTAAATAAATGCACTTTTAACATTAATATTAGACATTATCATATATTAAAAAAAACAGAGGATGCGGATATGATGACCTAAAAATTATACTCCACTTGTAGATGGGAAAAGCTATTAATATATTATAATTAACCACAACGTTGCTGTAATATTTTTAATCTTTTCCGATTCGTTTAGCCCGTTTTGGTGCTTTTGGTTAGTCGTTCAATCAACTATTGGTTAGTTTCAGATAGTTCCAATTTATTTTAGTGATTTGAACCGACTCCGTGCGTTATAATCAAATTTTATGTTTTTGTATACTTTTGGTTAGTCACTAAAATTCGGTTCGTTTTGATTAGTTTTAATGTACTTTAATTTTTTTAACCTATTCCGATACGTTTTTGCTCGTTTTGGTGCTTTTGGTTACTTTTGATCAGTTTTGGTTAGTCATTCAATAGTATTTAGGTTAGTTTTAGTAAGCTTTAGTTTATTTTAGTTATTTTAACCGACTCCCATATATAACGTTATAACCAATTTTAATGTTTTTGGTTATTTTTAGTTAGTCGCCACAATTCGGTTAATTTGAGTTAGTTTCAACTTATTTTATAATTTTTAATCTGTTTTGATATATATTAGCTCTTTTGGGTGCTTTTGGTTAGTCGTTCATTCTACTTTCGGTTAATTTCATTTACTTCTTAATTTATTTCAGTCATTTGATCTGGTTCTGATACGTTATTACCAATTTTAGTGTTTCTGGTTAGTTTTAGTAAGTTGCCCAAATTTAGGTAATTTGGTTTAGTTTTAACTTACTTCAATATTTTTCATATATTCTGATACGTGTTAGCCCATTTTGGTGCATTTAGTTACTTATGGTTAGTTTATTTTCACCATTCAATCAACTTTCGTTTACTTTCAGTTAGCTCTAATTTATTTTATTCATTTAAACCGGTTCCGATACGTTATAACCAATTTAAATGTTTTGGTTAATTTAATTTAGTCGCCAGATTTCTGTTAACCTCCTCGGACCCAAGAGAATAATTGCCGTTTTCTTTTTGTACATTTATCTTTTTGTTTGTCAAATGGGTATATTTTAACCAAAATAGTTATTTGTGTATTTAGAGCGCAAAGTAACGGATTGCCGCTTGAGAAAGAATGTTACTGCGCGACGCGTAGCGGAGCGCAGTAATCTTTCGAAAACGGCAATCTTACTTTGCGCTCGAAAAACACACAGAACTTTTTCTACAGCCGCATTTTTTAAAATTAAATGCACATTTTTCTCTATACTTATTCTGAAATTTGCGAATGACTGTCAGTTTTGACATATTATGTTCGGGCTTCGGGCATATTTAGAACAGGATTGCCAGCAACAAACTGTAACAAACGCACGACTGTCATTTATTTATCTTCGGTTTCCATGACCATTCAGCACACTAGACGGAAAAAGCGAGAATTTCCTTTTCCATGTTCGCGCTAGAGCGCAAAATAAGGATCCACGGCATTAGTTGATTTTGCGATTTCATTTGAATTTAGTATTTAGTTATTTTGCGCGCGGCTGTAGAAAAATGAATATACTTTTCAAAGATTTTCCCTGTGTTTTTTTTAAACGTCGTATCATATATGATACTTTAAATATAAGTACAAAATAAAACAACTATGTAGATATATTATTTAATGATGAAAGTCATAAAAACAATTTGTTTCAACACTGCAACATAAAAAAATTTTACAGGCCGTACATTTTGCAAACGTAAGCTTCTTACACCCCGGATTACGACATTTGGACCTGCTTTGTTGGCTATTTTTCATAAATTGTGGAAAATGTTGTTTCCTGGACAATCTAAATCTTTTGTCTGGTAAGGGCTGTATTTTTCTTTTTTTACTGGGACCTATATTCTCTTCTTCTGAGCTTTCTTCGTTGTCTCTTGGAGCATGTTCCCAAATTAAAGATTCAGCCACGGATAGTTTGAAGTCTAAATAGTCTAAAATGTCTTTTTTTCCAAAATTTGCAGCAGCTGCATCTTGCCTGTATTCAAGCCATGCGGCTGATGTGGCAAAGTCAAAAAAATGATAGATAGTGCGTATTGTCCATTTATTGGTTCTGTTTCGCATTGAATATTTTCCCAACACCCTATCCAAAAGATCCACACCCCCCATATTGGTGTTATATTGTGCTACAATAGCTGGCTGTCTTATTTCAATGTGTTTGTTGTCAACTTTAGACCATCTGCGACATTTGGCTTGAGGTTCTACTCCAAAACTTGATGAAGCAAAATGAATAGGTTTTGAATGAAACCATTTAATTAAATTTATTTTGCCTCCTTGTCTAATTAATTGATCGCTTGAACCCCTGCCCAACTTTCTCAGCTCATTATCTTTTAAAAAATAAGCGTTTTTGGGCAATCTATTTGCCATAATTGTCCCAGCTAAAGTTATGTTACGCGATAGAAGGCAATCAATAAGAAGAATAGATGTAAAATATCTGTCTGTAAAGACCGAGACACCCAATGGAAGAGTATCTGCGAGTTTTAAAACCATTCTTCCTCCTACATTTAGTTTCTCGGGAGTTTGGATCAGGCCAGATTCGACAGAAGATCCTTTTCCCTCATACATGTAAAAGTCTAATGGTATACCACTTGGTGTAGTCATGACAAAGATCTTAAGTCCTACTGGGTGCGGCTTACCTCGAACAAATTGTCTCATCATAACATGTCCGTGAAAGGGCACCATCTGTTCGTCAATAGAAATATATTGAGTTCTTGTATTTTCACGACACGCTTTCTCGATTGTATTTCCTAATGGGCGAACTTTCCAGAACCGATCCATTTGTTTGTCTTCTGCGGAGAAAGCGTTATCATCGACAATCTTCAAACGTGTCCGCAAGCGAAAAAATCTATTTCTAGTGATGTTGTCAGAAACAATAGGTAACCTGGTGTCATTAGCCCAAAACATTTTGAGACGTGACAATGCGTAAATACCAATAATTATGGAGCAACCAAAAAATGTTTTAAGTTCGTCCGCAAATGTTTCTAATGATTTTCCCGTCACACTAACTTCTCTCATGTTCGTAAAAAGGGCCATATCATCAAATATCTTGTCAGGAATATATTTTTTAAAATATTGTATGGGCTCTCGGACTTCATTTTCGTCATGTTGATTTTCAAAATGAATAGTAGCAGGTTCAAAAATATTGGAACGAATCCATTTCCTTTCTGACGGTGGTAAGTACTTGGAAAGAGGCTCATCATCATCTGATGATGAATCCGACTCGGATTCGTCTTGGGCATCAACACCATCCTTCTGATTTGGCAAAACGAGATGTTCTTCTTCATCACTCTCCACGAAGTCATTTTCGTCGACATCTGACTGATCCAGGTCTAATTGGTTAACTAACTCTTGTAGTTCGTGTGGTTGTAGAGGACCTGAAAAAAAAAACAATTAAAAATTTTCTTGATGTGTGCAAAATTATGTAACCCTGAATAAAACACAATTCCTGAAGGGTACCAACCCAAACGGTTACAAAAAGAAAAATATTCTAATAAAAAAAAATACATCGCAAATACATTAAATTGTAGTGGTAAATACCCAACGTATCGTGGGTGATACCAACAGTGAATAGTACGATGTAAAAACAAATATTTTAATTTTCGCGAAACTATACTCATCAAAGCTATCCCTAATATGTATACAACTATATCTACGTGAAAACCCATATTTTACTTAAATACTTACGTTTATTTTTGTTGCTAGACATTATTATGTCACGAACCACCTGTTTGCCGGTCGAATAACAAAATATTTCTAACCTTTAAATGTCAGCCGGGGCGCGAAAACGTTTGTCGCGCAGCGCCACAACCATATCAAATAAGATACGACCGGAACTGTACCGCTGCAGAACTTAATTTTTGAGAAAAAAAATATGAAGCGAAGGTATCATATATGATACCATGGTTCCGAGGAGGTTAATTTGGGCTAGTTTCAACTTACTTTAATACTTTAATCTCTTCCGATATGTTTAAGCCCTTTTTGGTGCTTTTGGTTAATTTTGGTTGGTTTTGGTTAGTCGTTCAATCAACTTTCCGTTAATTTCAGTTTTAATTTATATTAGTCATTTCAACCGGTTCCGATACGTTATAAACAATTTTAATATTTTGGGTTAGTTTTGGGTAGTCACCAAAATTCGGTTAATATGGGTTAGTTATAACTTACTTTAACATTTTTAATCTGTTCCAAAACGTTTTAGCCCGTTTTGGTGCTCTTATTTACCTTTGGTTAGTTTTGGTTATTCAGTCATTCAATCAACTTTCGGTTACTTTCAGTTAGTTACAATTTATTTCATTCATTTGAACCTGTTCCGATACGTTATACCATAAACCTAACTACTCCGAATAGACGCTCAGTGGGCATAGGCTATATAAAAATGCTACAATTGTATCGAGAGATGGCGCCACCATTATTACGAATTAAATTTTATCGTATTTCGTCGCTTACCAAACAACGGCCAAACGTCTTTCAGAACTCGGATCGCTCGCGCTGTTGCCAAATTTAACTGTACTTAAAATAGATTATGTATAATAATTAAATATGAAAAGAAGCTTCTATTTTATTTCGGTTATTTACCTATGATTTTAAATGTTGCAGGACCGGTTTTTTTTTATTTACAGTTTGTGGTTTTTTACTCTTTAGTAACAATTAGTAATTACCTAGGTATTGTTATTATTGTTAGTACGTACCTATATAGGTATGATAATAGGTATAAACATACTTTTTTTAGTTATTTAGGCGTATTATAGGAACTTAACATAACATGTCCTATAATATAATTATATTAATGATGTGTAAAATTATTAAACACCTTGTACCTAACCTACTACCATAAACCTAACTATTCGGTGTAGTTAGGTTTATGCTACTACTACACTACAATATATGAAATTTAAAATAATGTATAGGTACCTAGGTAGATACCTATCAAATCTGACCCCGGATACGGAACACTAAAAACATTAAATAACTAATATTCAGCAATACAATTATCACCCTTATTTCGTAAAAACGTATAAAAACGCTCTCTTTCATCTTGCGAATATTCATCAAAAACTGTTTCGTGGAAAACTGCGGCCGGTCCGGCGCGATGCATATGAACTAAGGTAAGACCTACGTGCTTGCTCGATCCTCCAGCAAAAACCGCGCGGCGCCCTGCACGGCGCGCGTAGCTAAATTTTCCAAATAATCGCAATTGCAGCAACGCAGCAACTAGTTAGGTTTATGGCAGGATCAAGGGTTGCGGAGCTCTCACAATTCATACGACATTAATAATTATTATTCTTCTATATTTGACTATAATATTTTGATATTATTATTGTTTTCAACATGTCAGGCATCACCAGTTGTTTTTATAACAGCAATAATAATCGATGAAATCACGGGATTAAATTATTTCGAATTCCCCTAAAGAACGACGAACTTTGCAAAAAATGGATTTTAAATAGTGGTAAGAATAAAACTTTCAATGAACCTTGACGTTAATCTGAAGGAATAAAACTGGGGATTAATCAAGATCTTTATCGAACTTTATACGGGTGTCTCAAATTTGAGATATGACGTCATCGACTATTTTTTAAATGAAAGCCCTTTTTTATTATTCTTTTAAAGGACATAATAAAGTTTCAGTTCGGCACATAGTAATCGACATGTGCTGGCATAGTTTAGTTATCGAAAAAAAATATCTCTCCTTTACTCAATTTATTCGAAAGTTAGAGACTCGCACTGGTTACCTACGAGCCGCCACTGCCCATTACTATACAGGGTGTTCGTTAATGACATGCTAATATTTAAAAGGTTGATTCTTGGACACATTTCAAGAAAAAAACTTCTTATGAATGTATGCTCTAAACAACTTAACTTTTAGATACAAAGGGAGGTAAAGTTAAAAAAAAATTATATAATAAGTGCGATACTATTGTAGATATCTTTATGAAATTGGGTACAGGCATCAAGATGCATTTTCCGTTGTACAGACAGTTTTTTTTTCAGTGGCGTCCGTACCAGTTTTGCATTGAATATTTTTGAAGAAAAAAATGGTACGCACCTTTATCTTAAAATAAAAATCATTTTTGAAATCCGCATACATTTCTAAACAAATTTGATCAGTTGGTATTTTTAAGTCCGATGCAAGGCTTTCGCTTAAAAAAAATCAATAATCGTTTCTTTGCATGATCATAACAATTACGTTAATGACAATATCACAATGTAGAGAATTAGATTTTATTTTTTCTACTACCGTGCGTAAAATACTCACTTTACGCACTCTCTAAGATTCGTAAAATAGGCCTTTTTAATGTGCAGTGCGTAAAGTAAGGTATTTTACGCACTAGTGCGTAAAGTAAAGCTGACATATTTTTTGACGTTTACTGACATATTTTTTGACGTTTAAGGCAGTGCGTAAAATATTATATTTTACGCACTAGTGCGTAAAATAATTTATTTTACGCACTAGTGCGTAAAGTAATATAACATTATTTTTATTTTTTCATATATTTTTCGATAGTAGAAAAAATTTTGTATGCTACTCATGTGTAAAGTACCCTTTTTTTATTCATGGGATTGTCGCATTCGCCTACGGCTCATGCGACAATATTCCCATTCATAAAAAAAGATTCACTTTACACACTTGTTGCATAAATAACTATTTTTAGCTGAAAACCGCGTGTCGGAAAAAAAAATCAAGTGATCACATCTTTTCCTAAAGGAATAAGGATTTCAAAAATATATGTATTTTTTATTTTAAGAAAAGTCAGTGGCGTACCACTGCTTGTCTAATAAAAGTTTTGCCAGAAAACTTCCACAGGCTACTGATGAAAACTTCCACAGGCTACTGATGAAATAACTCTGGATTTCTCCTGCGACTTTTAATAGCAATTCGACGCAGGAGAAATCCAGAAGTGGATTCTTTTTTTTTATAAAGTTGACCTCTATATATCTCAAAAGTTAAGACGTTTAGGGCATATGTTCATATGAAGTTTTTTCTTAAAATGGGTCCTCCTTAAATATTAGCGTGTCATTGCGGAACCACCCTGTATAAATAACTTTATATTATAGGAAATCAGAAGTTACTTGGTTTACCAAAGGAAGAAATCTACCGCAATTATGTATGCGAAAGGCATTTTTTGGAAACGGATTTTTAAAACAGCAATCGATTAAACTCCTCCGCATCTTCTACGCCAAAACGATTTAAAGGACCAGCTCAAAAAATAAATACCACTGATAAGCCAAAAAATTTTTTTTTTAAAAGGCAAGTTAAATGCGGTAATCTTGCAGAATTGAGACAATAAAACATCAGATTGAACACAAAATTTAAAAGACAAAAGGTCAATGTCCCCTCATTGCTCATTACCGCAATGGCTTGTTTGTCACTAGCAGCAAAAAGTTTTGTGGGGATACAGTTTCGCGGTAAAAGGCGCGGGAGAAAGATTTCCTTTTATTATAAATCTCCCTCAGCTTACCGCTTTTTAAAGCGGCAAGGTTTAATTCTCCCTAGTGTTTCTAGTATAAGAGGTTGGATTGGAGAATGCATCTTTAAAACGGGAATGGACAAAACTGTCTTAAATCACCTTCAAAAAATATTCTACCATGTCTAGTGAAGAACGGAAATGTATTTTGGCTTTTGCCGAAATGTTGATTAAAAAAGATTTGGAATATTCCAAAAAAATAGAAATTATTGAGGGTTCCGAGGATCTTGGTCCTTTAGGACGTCTTCAGAAACATGCTAAACAAGTTTTAGTTTTTTCTATTCGAGGCATGTATCACAAATGGAAATTGCCTTTGGCATATTTTGTTTCCGGGACCTCGGTAAAAGGCGAAAAATTTAAATCTTCAATTTTGTAATAATTTAAATGTTGTTGTATTTCTTCCAAAGGCAATCGTTTGCGATTAGGATTCAAACAATAGAAAAGCTTTTAGTTTGTTAGGAATAAGTGCTGAAACGCCATTTTTCCTTTATCAGAAACACAACATTTTTGGGTTATGTACCTCATTTATTCAAAAATATCCGGTATAACTTGCTACAGAATAATTTTACCTTGTTCGAGAACATTATAAGTTTTGATCATATTAAAAGAGTGTTTGCAATAGATCAGTCTTCGAATACGGCACGAGCGATGCCAAAGCTTTCTCAGAAACATATTAACCCAAATGGTTTCGAAAAAATCTCCTTTAAATTAGCCTTACAGGTTCTGTCCCATACTGTTGCCGCAGCGGTAAAAATATGTGTCAAAAACGGGCAAATCCATGCGGATGGAATTCATACTGCTAATTTTTTGGAAGATATGAATCATTTATTTGATTCTTTAAATAGTAAACGGGCCTATTCAAAAAATCCTTACGGTTTTGCTTTGCCAGACAAAAATATCATAATATTCCAAACTTTTAAAAAAGGCTTAGATATTTTTCAAAATTAAAAAACTCGAAGGCAGAAAGGCCGTCTTGTTTTGATGGTATGATTAAAACTATCAATGCAATACATGCCTTATTTGAATCGGAAAAATAAAAAAAAAAATCGGTTTTTCTTTTAACTAACAGATTAAATCAGGACTTCCTGGAAAATTTCTTTTCGACTATTAGGCAACATGGTGGATGGAATATAAATCCCAGTGCAGATATGTTTCGAAAATGTCATTCGATCCAATTTGTAACGAGTTTTCCAAAAGCTCGCTAGGCAAATTGTGAAAACGATAATGACGAGCAACTAAAAATTGAATAACAAAAAAAATCACACAAAAACTCATCAGGCTTAAGTTGCAATTTTTAATTAACATCTTTTATATCTTAACAAATTCAAATTTAAAACTCAAAATACAATTTTATTCATGCCATAATGTACATAACAATGCCGATTGCAAATTTTAATTTCTTAACCCAAAATTCGACAGCATTCACTGTTCTCCACTACTGGGTGGTTCTTTTACTCACTTTCCAGGTAACACTGATGATGGCACCGGCTGAAAGCGCTCTGTTCCGCTAATTTAGAGGTCCTTTTGGATTAAAATTTTATGTATGGAATACAAAGAGTGTTTCATTTAGTATATTTCGTACATGCACACAGCATTCACTCTCAACTCAAAGGACCCCGCACCCGACAAAGAGAGAATTTCGGAACCATACGATTTTCTTTAAATTTTAATATGTTGTAAGTATGGATAAGTACTTCAGAAAAATGTATGTTAGAATATGGTGCCCCCCCCCCCATTTGGCTACAGTGGCATATCAAAGTTACGCTAATCACCATACATATTTTTATTTTTTTTTGCATTTTAAGCTGAAAATGAGTCTATATTTAATGGATTGTAACAGCTGTGGGTATACAAAATAATTTTTAAGATGTAAGTCCAGTGGCGTACATAAAAATATTAAAAATATTTTTCACAATTTTTTAATATTTTTATGTACGCCACTGGACTTACATCCTAAAAATTATTTTGTATGCCCACAGATGTTAAAATCCATTAAATATAGACTCATTTTTAGCTTCAAATGCAAAAAAAATAAAAATATGTATGGTGATTAGCGTAACTTTGATATGCCACTGTAGCCAAATGGGGGAGGCCACCATATTCTAACATACATTTTTGTGAAGTACATATCCATACATATTAAAATTTAAAGAAAATCGTATGGTTCAGAAATTCTCTCTTTGTCGGGTGCGGGGTCCTTTAAGAGCGCATTCTTAAAGTAATTTCATGAGAGAAAGTTCATCTAAACATGGGGTGTTAAAAAAACGGTTTTTTATAAATATTATAAATATTTTTAAAAGGACTTTTTTGAAATTTGGCAGGTCTATTTTCGGTGATAAAAGTCTATTTTAGCCATAACTAGAATAAAATTATTAAATTTATTATGTCCCGGGGAGCATCTTTCGAATTATTTTTGTTCGAGAAATGTACGCCACTAACTTTTTTGTAATTTTTATTAAATGAAGCAACTAAAAATACAACTTTTTTGCTGCTATAATTTTGTTCCTATCTGACCTCGCTTTCGAGAAAAAAAAATACCTTTTTATTATATGTTCCTGGCTCTTGCAATAAGCAAGTATTGTTTTTATTTTTCTTTCTAATTCCACAAAATATTTTAAGAAAATATGCCATCGCTTGTCTTAAATTAGTGTCCAAAAAAGGCTAAAAATATCTGAGTAATAGGTCAGGGCGGAGATATTAATAACAAAATTTAACACCCAGTATCTAAAAAACAATGCATTTCCAGACCCATGTTTATACGGACTTTTTTTCATGAAATATGTTCACCAATACGCACTTAACTAAAAAATAATCATTCTGTGTAGAAATTTATTACACCAGAAGAAGAAAATTCTTCGTTGTTTTGCAAAAGTATGAATATCACAAAGTTTCGGAAAACAACAAATATTTTTTTTGCTGTAATAAATTCCTACACAAAATGGTGTAGTGATTATAAGACATCAATAAAAATGTAACCAAGGCAACCAAATGTTAAGTTGCCTCGTCGTTTAAAAATCTTTAGTCATTTAATAAATGGCAAAAATAAAAAAAAACAAGTGTATCTCGAAAAACATGACATGTCAAAAATCTGACAAACTTGTTTTTTCTAATTAACTAGGCAAGTAAATTGATGCATAAAACAAAAAGTTCGATTCACCCATAAAAATTCTTGGTCCGATTGAATTTTCGAATTTTTTGCAGTGTCTTATTCCAACCCCTGTATAATACAGTTCCTACCAAAATGAAATATTTCCAAAAAAATATCTTTTTCTAAATAAAATTTTCTACAACATAATTCAAACGGCATCTCGATATCTTTTTTCGTTCAATTATTATTATGTCCCGTAGTTTAGTAAACAATTGTTTAAAAACAAGTTTTTATTTATATGATCTAAAAACAAAGAAAAATGGAACTAAATTAAATAATACCAGACCTGGAAATTGATCTTGACAAAAGTAATTCTAACAATCTTTTTTATGTATTTCATAAAATAAATTAACACAGCTAAATCCCAGGACAAGCTCTTTTATTATATTAATTGTAAAATGTAATAAATTGATGGGTGTGATTTAATTTAATGTTTATTTTATTTTTTATAGACCAATCTTGTTTTTTTCCTTCAGGGTTTTCGCTCTTGTTCCAATGCGCCGCTTACCTCAGGACTCATACCTACACTTTGTTTTACATATTCTGAGAATTTAACGAGTAATCTGTAATGCCTCAATAAGTAAAAAAATATAAAAAATTTGCATATTTTTAGTCCACCTTAAAAATCCAATTTTTAAAAAAACCGTATGATTTTTTCAGAGACATGCAGGGAATAATTTATATTTCCATAATTCAGGTAAAAATATGAAATTTTTCCCTTGAAATGCGGTATAATTTTTCTTTAGTTAGGATTCAACGAAAGAATAAATTAAGATCTGATAGAGATGTTGACGACGATAAGGCAAAAGTAATACATTTTCGTCTATTTAGTGATTTTTTTAATTGAATTATTATACTTAGGTACCTACATACTTACAATTCAATTGCGTGGCAACCAACTATTACATATTGATGTATATCCTACTTCATACATAAATTGTAAAGATGTATTTGATATTTTCTATCGTTACATTTTCATACTAATTTACTAAATAATCCCATTTTATTTCGCCTAAATTAATTTAATGGGTACCTACCTACTTACAGACGTATTATTATAGGTCTTTTAAAAATCGGTTTTGTATTTAAATAATTAATGTTTCATATGTTCATAATAATTATTACATACGTAAAAGAGATATATTTTATTTTCTAATTTAAACGTTTTCGTTATAAAACCATAAACCCAACCATAGTTAGGTTTATGATGAAACGCATTAAATCATAAATATTCCCCAAACTCACATTTGTTTTAAGACAACTGGCAATAATGCATGATTTTACCGTCGAATTGCGCGCCATCTCATACCGAGTAGCAAAAGTAAGCGAGCCGAAATCGAGCTTTGGACGCTCGCTTGGGCAAGCGAGAGTCCAAATACAATTCGTTTTTATACCGTTTAACTGAGCGTCTATTCGGAGTAGTTAGGTTTATGTTTATACCCATTTAAATGTTTTTGGTTTAAGTTAGTTGTTAAAATTCGGTTAATTTGGGTTAGTTTCATTTTAATTTAATATTTTTAATGTGTCCCAATTCGTTTTAGCCCTTTTTGGTGCTTTTGGTTACTTTTGGTTAGTCAGTCAATCAACTTTCGGTTAATTTCAGTTAGCTTTAATTTATTTTAGTCACCGTTTAGAACCGGCTCCGATACATTATAACCAATTTTAATGTTTTTGGTTAGTTTGGGTTAGTCTTGGTTAGTTGCCAAAATTTGGTTAATTTGGGTTAATTTTAACTTACTTTAATATTTTTATTCTTTTCCGATACGTTTTAGCCCGTTTTGGTGCTTTTAGTTACTTTTGGTTAGTTTTGGTTAGCCAATCAATCTACTTTCGGCTACTTTCAGTTAGTTTCAATTTACATTGATCATTTGAATCGGTTCCGATACGTTATAATCAAATTTAATGTTTTAGGTTTGTTTTGGATAGTCGCTAAAATTCGGTTCGTTTTGATTAGTTTTTACTTACTTTATTTTTGTAACCTGTTCCGATACGTTTTAGCCCATTTTGGTGCTTTTGGTTACTTTTGACTAGTTTTGCTTAGTTCTATCAACTTTCCGTTAGTTTCAGTTAGTTTTAATTTATATCAGTCATTTGAACCGATTCCGATACGTTATTACCAATTTTAGTGTTTTTGTTAGTCGCCATAATTCGGTTAATATGGGTTAGTTTTAACTTATTTGTATATTTTTAATCTAATGCGATACGTTTTAGCTCGTTTTGGTGCTTTTAGCTACTTTTGGTCAGTTTTGGTTAATCATTCAATCAACTTTCGGTTACTTTAAGTTAGTTCCAATTTATTTTAGTCATTTCAACCGGTTTCGATACGTTATTCTGTTAATTTGGGTTAGTTTTAACTTACTTTAATATATTTAATCTGTTCCGATACTTTTTAGCCCATTTTGGTGCTTTTGGTTAGTCGTTGAATCAACTTTTGGTTAATTTCAGTTAGGTTTAATTTATTTTAGTAATTTGAACCGGTTCCGATACGCTGTAACCAATTTTAATGTTTTTGATTACTTTTGGTTACTTCCAAAATTTGGTTAATTTGGGTTAGTTTTAACTTACTTTCATATTTTTATTCTGTTCCGATACGTTTTAGCCCGTTGGTGCTTTTGGTAATTTCAGTTACTCCCAATTTATTTTAGTCATTTGAACCGATTCCGATACCTTATGATCAAATTTAAGTTTAGATAAACAAACTAACACGATCTCTCACGCGTATGACGTCATAATGTGGCAAATGTAGCATGCACTTTTTCACGATTTGAGGCCCTATACTAGGAAGATAGAAACATTTTCAATGTTAAAAAGGGTCACCACACTCGTTCATCACACAAGGTTTGTGGACTATATGGCCGGTAGTATCAGAAAATACACATTCCACTGAATTTGGTTAATACTGCAACGACACTACCAGGCATTCGTTGAACCTGAGGGTCTGAAATTGTGAAGATACATTCCGATACGGAAACCGGCCTGCTCGCCTTGAGCGTCAATTTTCTCACCAACGTATATATAGCCCTTTGTCAAGGGGCTCATTAAACGGCTGTACCGTACCTGTCAAGCAGGTTTGAATGTCTGGAGTAAGATCGCGAGAAATAAGGTAGCGATAGAAACGATATCACAAAGTAACCAGTAAAAGGAGAAAATTGCAATACTGTATTCAGTACCATTTGCAACATTACATTATATATAGTCTTTTGTGGACATATAATATTATGACAACGTATCTAATATTTGTAAAAGCACAGTACACAAGGTACATAACCTCCTGTTTGGTAGACACTTATCCATAATTTGATAGAAATACGAACAAACCGCTAAAAGTTTATAACCAACTTATAATTTTGAACCAAAAGAACCAGTATTCAGGTATAATATCTGAACTGTGTTATACTACTCACATATGGTAATTGGAAAAGCACTTATTACATAAAAGTTTACAACATCGGTAACATTTCCTATTAATAATATAACAGCATTTATTAGTTTCTTGCTATCAGAGCATCAACGAGATTGATCTAAACTAGTGATGGGCTTATTCGAAGGAAAAATAACCTGTTATCCGGTTATTAAAATAACCTGTATTATTCGGTTTTCATTCCACAAGTATTCGAATGAAAAATAACCTGAACCTGATACGTACGAATTCAAATACGAACACGAAGGAACAAACCTCGCTGTCGCGTCGCGTCGAATGATCAACGAGCAAGGAGCGGTTTTAATTTAGTTATGAGTTATGAATATAGGGGTTATAGTGTAGATGCAAGTTTCGATGTTTTAGCTCGAATAAAAGATGTTTTAAAATTTCAAATGTACCGGTAGGATGTGGAATTGTGAAATGTGGAAGCCGAACTTGGGGAGTTGAAAACTAGCGAATATTAAATTAAGATTACGTAATTTACTTTTATTGCGTAGGTACCTAACATAAAAAGAAATATCCAGGCGCTTGAATGCCCGAAAAGTGCAAATACAGCAATTTGTTGACATCTTCAAATATATAAAAATATTTTTTGTTGCGATTAACAAGCAACCCCACATATTTATTATTTCTTTCATACACTTCTTCGTAATAAATACGGCCTGCTTTCCAATACTATAACACCAATTATCACCTAATGTTTGTTTAGTTTTTAGGTTATATATTGGAATTTAGAATGTAGGAGCATACATAAGTCGTAATATAACTATAACAATATATGTACTATTAATTATTAATATTATTATAGTACTATAAATACATCGCCAGAGAGAAATACTTTTTTGCAAAGTAGATTTTTAATAATTTATGTTTATTACATGTAATCAACACATCCAAGAATCATATTTTGGAGTTTAAGTATTTTTGATTGAAAAACGTAAAATGCTGTTTATTATATTTTGTTCAATAATATTGCGTAATCAAAGATTTACTCGTATTCTATTGTTATTTACTTATTTATTAAGCCATGCATAGAAAGACAATTACAGCAGCTACGAGTTACGAATAAGATGCCGATGACCGATGACGCTGAACCTCCTTCCTAACCGGCTGCGATCGCTAACCTGAATGTATTCGAATGATTATTCAAATAATCATTCGGTTATTAATATTATTTGAATACAAATAATTCGGTTATCAAAATAATTCGGTTATGCCCATCACTAATCTAAACTCTCCCTTTCAAACTATTCGGGCATTTACCACAATAGTTAAAAGTTTATAGTATTTTCTTACGCCATTATATAACTTTCCGTCGACTCCATAGAGGCCTATTAGCTAATCCGAATGATCCACACCGTCCATATAAGAATTATGAATGTTGGGTGCACCGATGTGAAACTACCCGCTTAACACCAAGTACACGGTTCGATGTAAATAAAAGCCTGAAATTCCAACAAAAACATTAATTTCTATTCACTTAACTATACAGTTTTGACCTTTCAATTGTGTATTCCGGTGAAAATAGTATATTAAGATACTAGTTTTAAAAGATCATATTTTTTCGCACGAGCACGAAATTAGGAAACGACATGCTTGCCGGATAAGATCATCCGGCATCGGACATCCGATCGCGAGGTACGTAACATTAAATGAAAGCTTTCACACGTTTGTCGGACAGTCGGAGAGGTGCGTAAATTAGAAATAACCGGATATACGACGTCGGATGTCCGATGTCGAACTCGTGTGAAACGGGGCTTAGGCTGTTCCAGAGGTATCTTGCCCGTCAAAGTCCAACTGGTAACGTTTCTACAGCTACCAGTCCATATTTCAAAACATGTCTTCTTCCTGTATATAGTTCGCCCGCGATATCGGAGCCTATCAAAAGTTCTATGGTTGTAGATTCATGTGAATCTGAATATTTAACTTACGAAGTTTTTCCATCCAAAGACCATCAAATATAGAGGAAACATCACCGCTAATAACGGGTTGACGTAATGCTTCAAAAGTGTAACGTCATAGCAATTGTGTTTCTGCGACAACTCGTTTCCGCTAACCATACCAGAGAGCTTATAACCAACGAGAGGCGACAAAAAGCCGTCGGCACTTTGATCTTCGTGTACCCGTTTTCCGTTCCGATATTTAACAGCAAACCCAGTTTGGAATCGAGAAAAATGTGTTGGGCACGTTTAGAATGGTTTTACACTGAAATGAAGAATTAATTTTGGTGTAGTAAAGTAGATTAAAAATATTTGATTTATGGTTTAACATATTTAGTGGCATATATATAAGAGAAGAGAGGTTGAACATAAATGAAACATGGTAGAATATTTTTGTTTAGATTACATATTTTTAAAAGAAATTTAAACATTACTTAATTAAAACACTAAACCAACAAACATTATATAAAAACTATATTCATTATTTGTAGAAAACTTAGACAAAAAATAGATTTATACGCTATAAATGATATAAAATTATTAATTTTCTATTAATTTTCGAGCCTTTTGTAGTTTTTATCTCTCTATTCGTATATTTAATTGAGTAATATTTTAAACCTTATAAATAATTTCGTGACATAACTTTTCGGAAAATTATCACAAGGATGTATATATGGCATTTGCCATCAAACTGTTTAAATGATGTGATATGCCTTTATAAGTACAAAAATTAAAAATATGTTCTAATTTATAAATATAATCGATAAACTCTTCTGGTGGGGATTTCAAGCTCCCAAAAATGTTATCCTCAGTCTGTTTGTACGCTTTAAAATAAAGTAATAAATTGTTTATGTCTAAGTTTTGACATTCCTTGCTAAACGATTCACAAATTTCACAAGTGTGGATCTCAAGAGACTTTTTGATAATATATCAACATACGTAGGTAAAATCATATTATACAGCAACAGTTTCTTTCCTGTAGCTATAATCTGGTAGAGCAAGTGCTTTATTTTCTTGTGGAGTATCATGAAAAATTGCAAAGTCTAATATTTCTGTAGACTCAGTATTAATAGTAGCTCATCGAGATATCTCCCTCGTAAGATGTTTACACATCAATCATAAGACCATATTAGCAAATCAATAGCAACTATTCTTACGTCTTACGTGAAGTATTAATATTATTGAAACAATAATTTTAACCCAGGATAATTGGGAATTTCATTATTCATATTCATCACAACGAAAATAGTAAGCGACTTATGTACTCTCCGTTCAGGATTTGGAGGAAAGAGAAAAAGCTCACTCCTCTGCTGGCATTCAATCGACATCCCCGAAAAGCATCACTAGTATCAGACATGCTTATAATAAAGAATTATTAATAATTAAATGACAATACTACCACCTCGATCCTCGCCGCAGACAGAACGTACTCGGACTCTCGGCCTAATAAACAATAACATCTATTCGAAGAGTGACCTGGGTTTTTGATGTGAAAACCACTTTCCCTCACGCATGCGCACCTGAAATCGGTTGACAGGCTGTCGCCTCTCAGTGGTTATATACTCTTTGACCATACCATGAATAACGGTCATTTGTCGTTTAGGCGTACTAGTGATGTCAACTTTCGTTACTTGTGTGTACTTGTAACGATTCGTTACTTTCATTGCATCTATTGGTTACTTTGTATTAGTGATTTCGTTACACTGAGAAAAATTGCCTAAATAAATTTTTGTTTTGGACGGCGTTGATTTACCATTATATAACGTTACATACCGCATATGCAAATTTTGTTATAGTTTAAAATCACGTTGAAATTATGCCAATAAAACTCGTTATATTAGATTAAGAAATATAGTGACTATACAAGATAAATTAACTGTAAATGAACAATAATACTACTCTGGTTATACAAGTTGTATATAAAGCAAATTATATAATAATTGTATAATGACAAATCAAATATTTCATAGCACAATGGCAATCAACTAGCTAAACTGCGGACTATTTACTGTTATTATACAACTTTTGTATACCAATAAAACTACCGATTGATGTCCGTATAGCTCACCATTTGCTATTTCAATATTTCAAAATGGCTGCCGCTGCGGATGAAACGACGCCACGCCAAACAGCAAGAAGACAAAGCAGAGTGGCGGCTGACGCAAACAATTTACCGATTATTTAAGGAAATTGTAGTAAATTAAAGATAGGAGAAAATCCACCAAAGAACATGCAGGTATGTATCAGTGGCGGCTCGCGGCTTTGAAAATTGGGGAAGAGCTTCCGACACCGAAAGAAGGAACAGCGCCGCATGGGAAACATTTTTGGGGTCCACGCCCAAACTGCCAAAATTTGTTAATAATTATTACTGGTATTTTTTAGGTAAATCATCAAAAAATAAAATATATTCATATTGCATTAGCAACAAATCATTTTGTTGCTAATACAAATGTCTACGAATAACACACTAAAACTAGAATATATAGAAAATATCTCTTGTATAATACTATAATGGATCAACCGTTGAATGTAAATAAAAAATAATTCCAAGAATTCACGGCGGAATGTCCCCTAATAAACTCCCAATAAACGAAACAACGTGCTTTCGCGTTGATCAGAGAATGGAAGTGCTACACGCTAGCTCTTCCAATCATTGCAAACCAAACAAATGTACGACCATTACGACGTCATCGTTGTCATGGCAACCAACTAGTTGCGCTTATATGTTTGATGACTCGACGGCTCTCGAGCGATGCCTCTTCCGTAAAGGTCTACACAAATGATATTGAAATTGCCACTGCTTTTGGCGCGTACGCGAAGTGAAATAGACATTTTCATGTGAGTTCACCTCTGTTCTATTCGATAGTGGAGTTAACGGGCAATGTGCAGGTGGCGAGATTCTTGTTCTTGTTTTATGAAGCATTGATTTTAATATTTGAAAATAATTGAATTATTAGTTACTAGAGGGGTAACGGGAAACAGGTTATTCCTAAACTAAGAACATTTTATCATTGAATCTTAAAATATATTATTTTACTGATGAATGAATTAATTGTATTTCTTTAAATTACATTTTCTTGAGGAAGTGGCACTTCCCCTACTTCCGCTGAATAGCCGCCACTGCTATGTATATCTTAGGTTAACAGATATATCATACCAAAGTATATGTAAACTAGTAAGTTCACTCAGCGGTAAATCCTTTGATGTGATTCAGCCATATTCTTTTATATCAAGTGACAACTGGAGATGACCGATGCGCTGCGTAAGTGTCCGATTGATTCGCGTGGCTTTCTCTAGTCAGAGATGTATTCAGGAGATTGTATGGACTCGTACCCAAAGACCTACTGAATGCCGGCGGGGTGAAAAATCAAGTGAAACTGAGCAAAGTTGTAAAAATATTTTCATAGAAAGAAATTGAAAAAAAATTGCTATACGGGGTGTCATTTTTAGGTGATACCACTGTTGCTATCTCA
>MU192706.1:391-22598 GCA_016904865.1 Pissodes strobi | reverse complement strand
TGTGTTATCTGCTGTATGTTTTATAAGAGAGTGTAGTTTTAATAAAGGTAAAATTTGTACTGAAACTTTTTAGAAGCAATAAAAGACAATTTTTTCATTATTCAAAAATCTTGTTCATTTTATAAAGTTTAAGGAAACTTTAACCTCCGGATTCCCTAACATTAGGCCTTGGTTCAATTTCAGAATCATGGTTGATTGCTAAAGCTGGTAGTGGCTTAGGATTATCTATTACCTAGAGCCTTAAACTTCTGGTAGTTTTTAAATTTACTTTACTGGTAAGTTAGACTGTTTTGGAAAGGTTGAAAAGTTTAATCTAAAGCAAACTTTAACCTCCAGAGTTTACCAACTTAGACCTAGGTTCAATCCTAGATTCATTTTAAGTTTAAGCATATACCTTCCACATATGCTAAACCTGGTGTAGTGGCTTAGGATTATCTATTTCCTGAAGCCTCAAACTTCTGGTAGCTTTTAAATTTATTTTTCTAGTAAGTCAAACTCTATTGATTTTAAAACTTAGTCTTATGGATTTAGCGTAACTGAATCAGGCGGCAGGTGTTTTAAAAACTTATATTTTGGAAACTGATAAAGTTTAATCCAAAGCAAACTTTAACCTCCGTATTCACCAACCTTAGATCTAGGTTGCAACTTTAGATCTATTATAAGCTTTAATATGTCAAACCGGATAGTGACTTAGGATTAGCTATTACGTGGAGTTTCTGGTAGGTTTTAAAATTATTTTACTGATAAGCTTAAACTCTATAGATTTTAAAACTTAGTCTTATAGGTTTAACGTTAGTGAAACCGGCGGTAAGTGTTTAAAAAGTTTAATTTTTGGAAACTTTGATAAAGTTTAATCTAAGCAAAATTTATTCTCCGCAATTACCAACCTTAGACCTAGATTCAATTTTAGATTCATGGTAAGTTTAAGCATATACCTTCCAAATATGCTAAACTTGATAGTGGCGTAGGATTATCTATTACCTGGAGCTAGTGGCGGCTCGTCTGGTGAAGTAGGTGAAGAGCCTCTTCACCAAAATAATGAACAACTAAACTAAAACATTAAAATATTTATCTATCTATTAATTTAAATATAATTTGTCATAATAACAAGTTCATTTGCAAACGATATAAACATGCTCAATCGACCGTACTATTACTGATTCTCGGCAGCCGATGAAGAGGCTTAGTATTCATATGCACTTGAACGTGTGTTGCCATGGTAACAGTGACGTCATGCAGCCAGCAGACTCTTGCTTGCCGGCACGTTTTTAGCGTTGGGTGAAAAGCCGGCTAATACATCTTCATCATTTGGTTCGGTTTACTTTATTACTTTAATACAAACATAAGGATTTTGCAGAGCATATTAAAAGCGCATTATTCTTAAAAAAATTGAATCCAGTTAATGGTTAAGTGTGCAATTTGTTCGAAACTCATATAGACGTTGGACAGATCAAGATAAGAGGGAAATTTTATTGCATGGGCGACCTACTACTATTTTAAAACAAAGGTTTTTAAGAAAAGAAATAAAAAAAATGGCAGATCATTCAATATTAATTTTAAGTCTTCCTGGTTTTTAGAATTTGATTGGCTATGTACTATGTAGTAGCACTGCGTGACAAAAATTATTTTGCTGGCCGTGTTTACTGTTTTCAAATAAACATTCTGTTTGGAATAGGGACGGATTTACAGATTTTCTAAATATTACTAGATCGTTGCGTAAACACGGGGATTCTGGACCACACTTAAAATGCCAGTTGATGCTTAGAAATTTTGAGCAAACTCAAAATAGGTTCGCCGCCGATGCTTTAAAAGAAAACGCTAGACTATATAAACTTTATTTTAATGAAAAAGTTCGATTGAATAGAATTTGCTTAAGGACAGTAATTGATGCAGTCTTGTATTTAAGCAAGCAAGAGTTAACCCTCGACTTAACCTATGTGTTTGTCTCGGTTTTTGTTCTTCAAGTAAGTACACAAAATATTTTGTTGCTAATATATTGGGCGTGGTCCCCAAAAATTTTTGGTTGCCCCTGTCGGTAGCTCTTCCCCACTTTTCAAAGCCAAGAGCGGCCACTGCCTGGAGCCTTAAACTTCTGGTAGGTTTTAAACTTACTATACTGGCAAGTTTAAACTCTATGGATTTTAAAACTTAGTCTTATGGGTTTAACGTTAGTGAATTCGGCGGTAAGTGTTTAAAACGTTTATATTTTGTAAACTTTGAAAAATTTAATTTAAAGCAAACTTATGGCACGGTATAAATAAGTATATACGGTAGGTTCACTCGAGACAAATTTCCAATTTCGCCGACAGTTCTTACCTTCGAAGCGAATCCGGATCAATCTCGTTCGCGGCCAGCGGTGGCTACACTACGAGGGAGAATTTACGGTCAGTGTGCAAACGCCTTGATATTCTGTACTGTTGGGTGGCGTTGAATTAAATAATTATTAAGATCGCTACTATGGCGAGATATTGTTGTGCGGATAATTATTGTATTACAAAAGTGGGTGACGGATTTTCATTTTTTAGATGCTCCAAAGACCCTATCAGGTAAGATTTATAATAATTTTTTAATAATATGCAGTGTTTCAAATACACGTATAATCGGTTTAACAAATATGTCTTTATTAAAATCCTGTTATTTACCTAAATATGGATAAAGACAATAGTGAGAAAAGAAAACAAGTACGGCAAAAATAAAATGCCCGTCACCACTAGCGTGAGCAAAAATCCGTTTATGTTTTAATAATTGCGAATTTTTCACATGTGTTTTTAAAGCAACTCTTATATTTTAACATTGAAAATGTTTCTATTATCCTAGTAGGTATAGGGCCTCAAATCGTGAAAAAGTGCATGCTACATTTGACACATGACATCATACGCGTATGAGATCGTGTTAGTTTATTTACTTAAACTTAAATTTGATTTATAAGGTATCGGAATCGATTAAAATGACTAAAATAAATTGGAACTAACTGAAACTCACCGAAAGTTGATTGAATGACTAACCAAAACTCGCCAAAAGTAACCAATACAGGCTTAAACGTACCGGTACAGGTTACGGAAATTAAACTAAGTTAAAACTAACCAAAACGAACGGAATTTTAACGACTAACCAAAACTAACCAAAAACATTAAATTTGATAATAACGTATCGGAACCGATTCAAATGACTTAAATAACTGGAACTAACTGAAAGTAATCGAAAGTTGATTGAAAAACTAACCAAAACTAACCAAAAGTAACTAAAAGCACCAAAAAGGGCTAAAACGTATCGGAACAGATTTATTAAAGTAAGTTGAAACTAACCCAAAGTAACCGAATTTTGGCGACTAACCAAAGACATTAAAATTGGTTATAAAGTATCGGAATCGGTTCAAATGACTAATATAAATTGAAACTTACTGTAATTAACAAAAAGTTGATTGCACGACTAATTAAAACTAGCCAAAGTAACCAAAAGCACTAAGGGCTTAAACCTATCGGAACAGATTAAAAATATTAAAGTTAGTTGAAACTAACCCAAATTAACCTAATTTTGGCGACTGACATAATTTTACCAAAAATATTTAAATTGGTTATAATGTATCGGAACCGCTTCAAATGAGTAAAATAAATTGGAGCTAACTGAAAGTAACCGAAAGCTGATTGAATGACTAGCCAAAAGAAACTAAAAGCACCGAAACCGGCTAAAACGTATCGTAATAGATTAAAAATATTGGACTAAGATAAAATTAACCCAAATTAACCGAATTTTGGCGACTAACCTTAACTAACCAAAAACAGTAAAATTGGTAATAACGTATTGGAACCGGTTCAAATGACTATAATAAATTGAAACTAACTGAAATTAACCGAAAGTTGATTGAACAACAAAGCTAACCAAAAAAGTGAAAACATAAATCAAAACAGATTAAAACTATTAAAGTAAGTTGAAACTCACTTAAATTAGCGACTAACTAAAATTAACCAAAAACATTAAAATTAATTATACTCGTAACGTATTGGAACCGGTTCAAATTCTAAAATAAATAAAAACCAACTAAAACTAACAGAAATCTGATTGAATGACAAACCAAAATTAATCAAAAGTAACCAAAAGCACTAAAACGTATTGGAATAGGTTAAAAAAATTAAAGTAAGTTAAAACTAACCAAAAGTAACGAAAAACACTAAATTTGATTATAACGTATCGGAGTCGGTTCAAATGACTAAAATAAATAGGATCTAACTGAGACTAACCGAAAGTTAATTGAACGGCTAACCAAAACTAACTAAAAGTAACCAAAAGCGCAAAAACGGGCTAAAACAATTCGGAACAGGTTAGAAATATTATCTACCGCAACGTCATGGCTAGTTATATATTAATAGATTTTCCTATCTACAAGTGGAGGGTAATTTTTTAGGTCTTCATATCCGCACCTTTTTTATTTTTTTTATAATTATGTTAAAAAAATATTATAATGTTAAAAAGGTATATCTTTAATTTCAGTTAGTTTTAATTTATTTTAGTCACTTGAACCGACTCCGATACGTTACAATCAAATTTAATGTTTTCGGTTAGTTTTGGTTAGTCGCCAACATTCGGTTAATTTAAGTTAATTTTAACTTACTTTAATATTTTTAATTTGCCCGATACGGTTTAGCCCTTTTTGGTGCTTTTGGTTAGTTGTTCAATCAACTTTCGGTTAGTTTCAGTTAGTTCCAATTTATTTTAGTAATTTGAACCGGATCCGATACGTTATAACCAATTTTAATGTATTTGGTTAGTTTTGGTTAGCTGCAAAAGTTCGGATAATTTGAGTTAGTCTTACTTTAATTTTTTTAATCTGTTCCGATACATTTGGTGCTTTTGATTACTTTTGGTTAGTTTGAGTTAGTAGTTCATCACGCATATGACATCATGTGTGGCAAATGTAGCATGCACTTTTTCGCAATTTGATGCCCCATAACAGCAAAACAGAAACATTTTCAATGTTAAAAGTACTACGGCAGACGTAGCGCGATGAGAGAAATTCTCACAAATGCAGCCAATCACTTGAGGAATGCACCCGGTTAATTGGCCATGTTAAAGAGGATGCCAAATAAGTCAGCTAGAGTGGAGGACAGCTCCGTTAGCAAAGCCATTCCCGAAAACTGACGATTTCGCAGAAAATGTGAGAGAAATACTCGTAGCGCGAGTAATGAAGTGTTAAGACCTTTAAGAAGCTATAAATTTAGTTTACTAGCTTAATATGTCCTTTTTATATTTAAATTACCACAATATTTGTCAGGTACTTTGAACCTTCTGCTTTATACATGTTTTAATAGATGAATCAAGTTACAAACTGTCAAATAAATTATTTTAATAGGTATTACCTTTATTTATAATGTTTTTGAATTTAGTATACGTTACTATTTTGTATAACTTTATTACATAGTTTTATTCATTTGAATCACGTATTAAAAATTACCTTAATCGCCCTTTGAAATATCGTGTGTCAAATAATAACCGAGGAAATAATTTTGCATCAGCTAATACTTTTTGAATCTCCCCTCACAGACTGCTCGCTGCTATAGGTAGAGTAAAAACTAATTTTTTACCGTGCTGCGGCTTTTGCGTTTGATCCAAAAACATGAAACGATTTTTGCTGAGTGAATCTACTCGATATTATTTGTACTCTGCTTATAGCACAGCATATATAACATACAGCAAGCCCACTCTCGCTTCGTTCCTATGTTGTAAAAATAATAAACTTTTACGCGCATAGACACCCCCTCCAATGCAGCAGCCGGCGGCCAGTGTGAGTGTATGTATGCTGTGCTGTTAGCTCGAGCGGCTGAGAATATGGCAACTAGATGCGCAGCAGCCCCTATCTCGACACGGGATTTCAGGCGGAGTGGGTTTGCTATTCTCTTTATGCTATGCTTATAGTATGGTAAGTTTAAGCATATACCTTCCAAATATGCTAAACCTGGTAGTTATCTAGGTATATCTATTAGCCGGAGCCTTAAACTTCTGGTAGGTTTTAAACTTACTTTACTGGTAAGCTTTAAACTCAATTGATTTAAAAACTGAATCTTATAGGTTTAGCTTTAGTGAATCCGGCGGTAAGTGTTTTCAAAAGTTTTCATTGTGCAAACTGGCAGAGTTTTGGCTAGAGTTTATAGAATCATTTAAGGAAGTTTAATAATGATTCCAGATAATGTTTCTTCATGAGCTCCCTGCCTATTGGTAAGCTATTTCTTTTTATACATATAGACAAGGAATCTTTGTTGGTTGATTTTTTAAAACGTAACTCTATTATGTTGTAAATATTATATGCATATTTTATCCATGCTTGACAGTATCCCACAATGGTGCAAAATATACCAAATAATAAAGCAAAATAGATGTCTTTAGTCGCTCTAGAGCATATTTTGACGTTTTGCAACACCCCATTCCTACTTCTTTTTAGTTTTAGCGGGGGTTTTGGTTTTTCCGTTTTCAATCGGTGGCCGTTTTAGAACTTGCTTGGGCAGTCTGATTTTTTTAACGCTAAATGAAATAAATTTTATCATTTCTAAATGGTTCTGAACAACGGTTAAGATCTGGTTTATTATATTTTACCGTTCCACCCTGTTTTGTATTGCAAGCCCCTCGCGTCCTAAGCAAAGGGTTTTATTAGCAAACAGGAATATCTTCATATCTTTCTTTTTAAACGTCGCGTCGTATTTCTCCTTGTTACGAAACTTTTTACTTGGGTCCTAAGTCCTAACCAGGGCCTATTTTCCAAGGAATTTGGCCCTAGGCCCTAGCAAATTTTCGGGCCTCAATATGACTTCAGCTCCCACTGATTTTTTTTTGTGTCGATTTCGAACTAAAAATATTAATTATAATGTAGTTTTTTATTCAGATTTAAATTATTAAGCTTTTCTATTATTTATAAATTTTCATTATTTTTAATAAAAAATATCAGATTTTAGAAAAACTAAAAAAGAAACACGAAATAAGATTTTAAAAAATTTATTGAACCAAGGCACAAATTAGTAAAAATAAAATAATATTTAAAATAACAGAAATACACTGAGGTTAACGTTAACACTTTTCTTCGAAAAAAGTTTGTATACATAAGAGTAAACACAGCCAGATTTGGGACTATACACCTATTCATTTTTTCGCCGTTTACTTTAACTTTGTAAAATGCTGAACTTTGTAAGTGCCTGTTTTTTTCAGTTCAATGGGGTTTAGTTTGCAGTGATAAGGCGGCAGACGAAGAACAGTGACATTTTGTTTCTGTGCCATTTTATTAACTACATACCATGTGCAACGAGCTTTATTTAAATACACCACACAAATAATCCCACATAAATAAAACTATATTCTTAACTTTCATATTCTCGACAAAATGGCGAACGCAGTTTTAAATTGAGTGTAGCTGCATGCTCTATTTGAACGATAAATCAAGAAATACTCAGAGACGACGCGACAGTGCAGGGACATTTCTTTAAGGATGTTGATATATTATAGAAAAGTTAAGTGTGGAATAGTCTCGCCCACCAGTTTAATTATAGATATTTTGATATTCTTTAGAAAGAGTTACTCTAAGATGTTCATATGTTATAGAAAAATTAAGTGTGGTATAGTTTCGTTCACAAATTTAATTATAGACATTTTGGCATGCTTCAGAGAGTTTACTCTTTGCTTTGAGCCAATAGGAATGAGTCAGGTACATGTCTTAAAACACCATTCATATTCTAATTGCCAATAATTGAAAATAGTTTGCATGAAAAAAGTTTGTGTAGCCAACATTGTTACTAAATTTCTGTCATAAGAATAAGGATGTCGATGTGCCTCTAAAAAGTTTAATTGCTGCTTAGTTGACAGACATCAGAGAGTCCGAATCAGTATCTACGTCCACGTCAACCCTTATGTCACTATCAGAAAGGGGTTCTCACTCTGGATCAGAATCACTGACCGTTAATGCATTTGCGCCTTATTTCTTTTTTATAGCAATCGCACACGCAGATGTCCTCGGAGTGAGTTTCACAGTGATGCAGTGCGCCAGACAAAGAAGTTCCTGTAAAGCGATGTTCTAGGTGTTTTCCTAGAACAACGAACTGGTGCGCTCTTGCCGTCTTTCGTGACTGTCTGACAGGCGTTGCCTGGGGCGGGATGAGGCGGGCCAAATCCTGGGAATATCTGCCGTGAAAATATCTGTAAAACAGGGACATCTGCCACATGTCTGCGGTGTTCCAGACTATCCAGATTCCGGGTCAACTCCGGATCGTCGACGAGACGCACAGCTCTCTTCTGAATGGAAGCAGCTTTAGGGTGTGCTTTGGTGCGGCACCCCAGATGTGTGAGCAATATTCTAAGCACGATCTTATTTGCACTTTGTAGAGCAAGAGCAACTGCTGCGGTGTATACAGTTTTTTGTTGCGAAATAGCGCACCAAGCTTCTGGGAGGCTGATTTTGCGATGTTGGCAACGTGGTCACGCCAGGACATATTGCTGTTGACCGAGACACCCAGTAGTCCGATTGACGAGGATGAAGGAATTGTCGATCCTGCCATAATGATGTCTGCTTGGGTCTTTGCAGCATTGAACTGGACCAAATTTCTGTCGCCCCAAATTTGAACCTTCTCCAGGTCTTGATTAATTGCTGTAATCTGCTCCTGTCTGCGGTGATAAGTCTCAGTCGCTGGTAAATGGTCTTCTGATCTAAATTGGGGGACAATGGTACTGTCATCTGCAAAACTGTAAACAGGATTATTCGTTTCGGTCAGCAGGTTATTAATATAGATGAGGAACAGAGTTGGTGAAAGTATTGCGCCCTGAAGCACGCCCGCGTTAATGGTGAATGTGTCTGAGATGTGTCCATAGACTGCAACGTGCAGAGATCGGTTCTTAAGGAAACTGGCAAGCCAGCTGCAGAGAGGGGCTGGCAGCCCGAAAGACGGTAGTTTGTTGAGCAATCCTTCATGCCAAACTCTGTCGAATGCCTTCGAAATATCCAACGCAATCGCTCGACTCTCCGTAGTTCTCAATTGCCCTACTCCATATATGAGTGACATAGGCCTATATATCTCCTGTCGATCTCTCTTTGCGAAAGCCGTATTGATTATCGCTGATTATTCTGTTGTTCTCGAGAAACTTGAGTAGTTGCTGACTGACTACACGTTCCATGACTTTGTAGATTACTGGAAGCAAGACAATTGGGCGATAGTTTGAGGGCGTGGGTTTCTTGCTTTTTCTGGAACAGGTTGCACTCGAGTGATTTTTCAAGAAGATGGGTAAATCCGTTTTCGGTAAGACAGAGAAAAAAGCCTGGAAAAAAGGGTGTTAGTTCGTTTGCGCAGTTCTTTATGACACGATGGCGGGTATTCCGTCCGGTCCTGATGATTTTTGCATATCTAGTTCTTTAAGGATTTTACGAATATCACGGTGATGAAACTTGACTTCTGCCATGGTAGTGTTGATGTTCGATATGGTGGGGAGAGCCTTACCTTGGGGGACGTCTAAGGTAGAGTGCAATGAAAACATTTTGGCGAGCATGTTTGCTTTTTCCTTGGCTGTAGTCGCCGTGATGCCACGTTCGTCTGTCAAAGGTGGGAGAGACGTTTTTGTAAAATTATTACTTAGTGCCTTTGCTACCGACCAGAAATTCCTGGAGCCACCGGGGCATTGCAAAAGTTTATTCCTGATCCTTTGATTGTGTTTGTCCTTGGTTTCGTCGATCACACGTTTGCATTCGTTTCTCGCTTCGACAAAATAATTGCGATGTCTGGAGTAAGCTCGCAGCCGCAATATCTTGAATCCAAGAGGTTCGCAACTAAATGAACACTATAAATGGCAAATTTTTCTTTTGCAGCGGCTTCTTCTCTGGCTGCCAATGGACTTTCAGTGAGATTTGTTAATGCAGTTTCAATAATTTTATTAAATGAATATTTGGAAATTGTCAGTTTGTCACCTTCTACTGGTGAAGGATAAGATATCCTTGTATCTGGTCCCAGAATATGTCACTGAGCGCATTTTTTTAGAGACGGGCGTTTGCTTACAACCTTCTCGATCTCCTTGTCAATTATTATTTGCTTGCCGGCCAACAACGATTGGAAGCAATGATGTAAGAACCCTCTTCCAGTACCTTGGAAGTTTTAGGCTGCAGTTTATCTTTAGTTCCTTTTTATTTAAACTGTGGCTTTGTCGGATGGCCTTTGTAATGACAATTGTTTCAGCAGTACATGATTTAAGACTAGCCAATTTTTTCATATCTGTAAAAATAAATAAAATTGAGGAAATAGGTGTAACATCTGTAGGTGAAGATCCGTCCTTCAAAATCCTCTTGTATTAAGTCCCAAGCCGCTTTTATGTTCGCTGCATTGTCCGGTGACAATACCGCATACTTTTTGAGGACCAATTTCATGAATTACGTCACCAAGAGTTTTTGCTATGTATGCCGCTGTGTGTGATTCTATACCCCCTATTTTAAAGAGAAATGGATTTGGAGTTATCACCACGAAATTCAATACAAATACATTTCTAACATTAGACCAAGAATGAATCATCAATTACCAGAGGACAGAGTGAGTCTAATAGAGCACACAAATTTTAAAATCATCATGTGTGCTCCTTGTCTAGAAGCGGACCTGATACGAGGTGGCGGGACGGTATTTGGTAAGCAGGCCGCAGGTATTTGAAGAACTCCTGCCACTGCGAGTTTTCTACTTGGTATTTGACTTGAAAAAAAAATTTGGACTGGTATCATAAGGCAAAAGATAATGGTTCTGTTTTTCTTGAGAAATAAAATTGTTCCTCCTCTTGTGATCCTATTTTCCCAAATCCTCGTAAGTTGATTTCATTAAAGTAAATTAAAACAGATTATAAGTAAAAACAAAATTAGACAACATTGCTGTACCAGTGCGCGGAGTATGGCTGCAACAAAACGGTGTATCATCACATTACGCCAGACAAGTACGGTATTATGTGAAAGAAGTATTTTTGAAACATAAAAAAGGAGACGGAGTACAATAATTAAGAGGTCACCTCGGTCGCCAGGTTTAATTCATCTTGATTATTTCTTGTGAAGGCATTTAATATCTTCAAGACCAAGCCAAAGGATATAGAAGAGCTAAAAGAAAGAATCGAAGTTAAGCGCTGACGAATCGAAGAAACATTTTCTTCCGAATGTTTTGGATACTTTTCCGCAATATACTGTATTTAATCTATTTTTAATAAGTAAGTACACAATTACCTCAGAATAATGCTTCATTAAAATCTCAATTTTCGAGTTCTTATCAAAAAAATGGCTGGGTTTTGGCATTAAGTACCTACTGCCAAAGCTGTTTAGAATTCCGTGAGGAATGTTTTTATTGGATAATATATACAGTGTTTTAAAAAATATTTTTATATGAATTGTTGGTAAACTTGGCAACACCGCAGACGTCACTAACAGTTTCGCAATAAGCTTTTACATACAGAAAGTGAATTTTAGCTGAGTCGGAAACACAATATTTAAGATATATTAAGTCTTCCAGACTTTTGTTACATGCTGTATGCAAGTATAGTGTATAGTAGGTACGTTTTAATGGAAAATATAATATTATGTAAAATTGATGTGATATTGCGGTTAGGTATGTTGTAATATCCGAGGAAATATAGCTGTAATATCATCAATGGGTTGATTGAGCATATTAACTCGTCATAAAACATGTCCCTCAAATTGACATATTTGGCGGCACTATTTTTAGCGGTCACCTGGTAGAGAAAATATTATTTTAGATATATCATTCGTCGCGTGTGCACATTATGTCAGTGAGATTTTCCCGGAATTGAATAATTTGTCTGCGTTCTTGCTAAATTTTCCTGTGCTAAATGTATTTACACGAAACACTGATGTGAATTTTCCAGGCGACCGCAATGACATTTTTGGAATAGCGCCAGTAACTCCATGTCAATCAAGTAACTGGATCGGTTTGCATGCAAACTATAGCTACTTACTTGTTCGTTTTGTATCGGACTGGACCGGCCTAATTGTTTCTAATTGTCAGCTGTCATCGAAAATATAGCATTGATATTTGAGCCTCTCTTATGTTTAATCTTATCTATATTTGAGTCACCTAATTTTTTGACGCGTTTTATCTAGAATTTTATTGGGGTTGGTGTATTTTAGAATGAAAATTTGTAAATTGTAAATGTAGATACGTATGGCATGGCTTAAATTCCTGACCTTAACTAACTATGATAGAGTATTGTTAAAAATGTAAACCTTACTTGCAACTACTTTTCTTCAGTTAATTGGAAAGTCAAGAATTTCATCAAAGCACCGGTGCCTAAGAAAGTGAAAATGACATCCGAGGTGATACCTATAATTTTTTTGCAACTTCATTTTTTTTTGGGGGTAAATTAAATATCAATAAACGATATACCTTGATGGAAAAGCAATGCAGTACGGGGACAACAAAGCTTGTGAGAGCCAACAATCCTAGGGATAGTTCAGAGTGCTTACTTAGTCAAAATACAGAACATCTTCATGTGAACATGTTCAGTTCTCCATATCTTAAAAATGTATATGTCTTTTAAGATTTGGAGGTTACTCTAATCGTCAATTTCACTTTCTGATATTCTTGATGCAATTTCCAAAATGATAAATCTGCTCCGAACAACTTAATCCTCAATTTATGCGATTTTCTTTAGGATCGAACGAAAAATATAATAAATATCAAGTGTCTCAATGTTCAAAGCACCAAAACACAACTATGAATGGTTTTAACCGAGGTTTTAACACATCCGAAAATATCACTAAAAAAGCTAAAAACACAACGAAAACAGAAGATGCAATGACGAAACGAAGGCGTTCGTCGTGCAGGAACGTCACAGCGACGACGATGTGGGTGAGGGAGCCGCGGGGCACGTGGCGATAGTAAGTGAACATAGACACTTATGGGAAGTAACCATCCTCTAGTTTATTATTCTTGGGTTCGGTCATTGACATACAGGAAATATTTTGAAAAACGCATAGTGTTCTTTTCTGGAATGTTTTGGGGCTGTTCATTGTTGTGAAGTTTCCAAGAGAGGGTACACCTATCAAGGCGAGAAGTTTTTTCTCCTATTTCAGACATTTTTCTGGATAAGAAAGACCAAGCTCTCATCGACATTTGCCAAATTTTATTGACAAAAAATCGGAAAAGCGAGAAAAAAATTCAATCATTTTCCCCGACCAAGATAACTCAAGCAACTGTCTTCATTCAACAAAATTCTTTATTATCTTTTGGAATAAAGTAGGTTTAATTTTAGCCCATCCTTCTCTTAAATACTACACGATACACTAGCGAATACACGCTCCTCCACAGTTACCAAATCTTGTTACCAGTGATTTTTCTTTGTGTTTACTTATATCTTAAGGATTTTCGTCACGTTTTCTGTTAAGATAGGTAATTTATTAACATTCCAGAAAAATTGGGAGTACCACGGATATATTGAACGATTCTATATCATACCTTGGTTCCGCTCATGCTTAATCAGAATTAAATACTCAAGCTATTGATATTGATAAGGCTGTTAATTCCAATATAATTGTTTTATCGTGTAATTTGGCAATTTGAGACTTTAAAACTCCGTACACCGTTTTGCTCTCAAGTTTATATCTATTATGAGATCTATCCGTTTTAAAGCACTTACAAATTGAAAGATTTTTTCTCAATAACCAACCGTTGCATTTGATATGAAACCTTACTTAGAGTGGGTTAGCAAAAGCAACCTGTAAAAATGGCGATTAATCAGCAGGAAAAGTTGCTGATTTTAGTTATACTAAATATAAAGTATATGTAGAGTGCAATCAATCGCAACGATGGGTAACAACTATTATGTATATAAAAAACAACAATATAGGCCATTCGGAAATCAAATATCGTTATAATATGGTAAATATTTGATCCTCCTTTATTTGTTCTTTTAGTCGAGTTATTTACTAATCGAATGTGTCATACATATTAAAGGTAAACTTTCCGGGACACACCTTTGGATGCTATTTTCGGACAACCCTTTTATAGGATGTCTATATATAAGTTGTGTGGGTAGACCGAGGGGCAGACATTAATTTATTTCCAAGTTTGCTAAAAAAAATTCCGTGTAAAAGTAATAACATACTGACCGTGAATTAAAATCTATACAGGGTGTTACAAATTCGATGCATTAGCATTGCTATCTCGGTAGCTATAAGAGATAGAGCGTAGATTAAATTGGGGCAAAGTTGCGCAATTTAAGGGCGATTGACATGCCGTCGAGAAATTTAGGAAATTCCGCCTACTTCCGGAGATATCCGGAAAAAACCGAAAATCAGGTATTTTATTTTTATTTTTTCCTGCCTTTGTTTGAAGAGATAAAGTTTAATAAATGTCACATTATTATTGCCACTTTTTCTCCTCTGCAAGATGGCTGTATCAAATTCTAAATCCGTCGTTTCGCTTTCGGGCCCCCTTCATCAACTTCATTTTTTTAAATACGAACCTGGATTTTTATCTATTTTTTTAAAAGCCTTTGATCTCCCAAAACCAACGATGTATCACACTTGTCCGATAGTGGTAACAAATGTTGTCATAAGTGAAATCGGGTCAAAAAAGATCGCCCCATCTCTGTCTAACACATTATCTCTTATGGAAAAAATCTAGATTTGTTGATTTATTGATAAGTGCGATACATATTTGGTTTTAGGAGACCAAAGGCTTTTTAAAAATCAGATGAAAAATCCAGGTCCGTATTTAAAAAAATGAAGTTGATGAAGGGGGCCCAAAAGCGAAACCTCGGATTTAAAATTTGATACCGCCAGCTTGTAAAGGAGAAAAAGTGGCAACAAGAGTGTGACATTTATTTTACTTTATCTCTTCAAACAAAGGCAGGAAAAAATAAAAATTAAATACCTGATTTTCGTTTTTTTCCGGATATCTCTGGAAGTAGACGGAATTTTCTTAATTTCTCGACGGCATGTCAATCGCCCTTAAATTGCGCAACTTTGCCCCAATTTAACCTTCGCTCTATCTCTTATAGTTACCGAGATAGCAATGCTAATGCATCGAATTTGTAACACCCTGTATATAACATAATTATTGCGACTACACGACAGAAGTGAAAACTTCAGAGAGCATCAATAACTGTATCAGAATAGCATTTACCTATCAAGTCCTAGTAAAATTAACAAATAATACTTAATTTGTATAAAAAAAAACGGAAAAATTGTGTGTAATGTAAAATAATATTTTGGATGTACTTACCACAAATGCTATAAGGCTTTAAAGTGTAAATTTTACCTCGGAATCTCCCATAAAAACCGCTGCTTTTCGCTTGAAAATTGTCAAAATTTTCCGATCATAGCCCCCAGATCTCAGCTTCAAATAGTTTTAAATGGGATTTGCAGGCAAATAAATCTACTTATTACAAAAACTATATGCATCGATATGCTGAAAGTGAAATTTTACCTCGACGTCTGCCATAAAATTGAGAGAAACTGCATCTAATCACCAAAAAATGCCAACATTTTTCGATCCCATTTTCCAGCCTCAAACCGCTTTCAAAGACATTTCACGTGATTAAATGTGTAAATCTACATATTTTATCCTAAACGTCACATCAAGATATTGAAAGACGTGTTCCTTCAAATTTCCCATAATGCATAAAAAACAAACCCGTAAAAATGGCCATGGAAAACAAACAACCCATTATATTGCCTAAACTACCAACAACTATGATACATTTCTGGGGCATGGGTCATTTGCGCGCCGCAGTCACTTTTACCTTATAGTATAACATACCCGGTCCTGTTCTACATAGTTGAATGAGATACGTTGTGCTTTGTCTTTATTTTGCCAATGACCGTCAAAAGAGATTAAAAAAAAATAGATTAAAAAGAAGACCAATCCCTACGTTGTGTTATTATTATATCTTGTACAATTTTACTTATTCCGAATACGTCCGACGGTACCCTAAGTTATTAAAGAAAATGTGCCAAATTATTAGTGGAAAACGTGCCGGACTCAGCCTGGAATTCACGAGGAAAAGACTACGGCAGAGAAACCCTCGATCTAAATTCCTAAACCGAAATATGCTGTATAATCTTTATTAGTATAATAATTAATTAAATTACTGCATCTCGTGCCACAATTCGTAGTTCCACACTTGTAACAATACATTTAAAACTGAAGGGGTGTTGTTAGTTAGCCAGACGCCGCTGGAAGGTACTGAGGTCCTGGATTACGGAGGCTACCCAGCTATTTAGTTGCAATTTGGGCCAATATCTCTAGAATGATCATTACATTTATAACTAGGATATTCTCCCGTCAGAGTAGGACATGGTTAGTAGATTCATCAAGGCCCTTGCGTACACTCTCAGTCATACTAAAATTAAAATCCTTGCACGAAAAGACAGCAAATAATACATTTTCTGTTTTCTTTTAAAGCAGTGTTGTTCACAGCTTAAAACGATTTCATTAAATATGTACACATGTTATACCATCAAATATGAATTATCCATGAGAATAAAAGAAATACTTGTTGTGCAAATTATGTTAATAACAATATTATAAGTCCCAATTCCATCAAGTTACCATCAAAAGGAAAGCCCTGGTTCGACAAAAGATGTGAAAGAGCTGTAGGAAGGAAACAGCAAGCCTATAAGTACTGGCAGCAAAATCAGACCGCTGAAAATCGCAATTATTTTATCGAAGCGAGAAACGAGTGCAAGCGTGTGATCGACGAAACTAAGGACAAACACAATCAAAGGATCAGGAATAAACTTTTGCAATGCCCCAGTGGTTCCAGGAATTTCTGGTCGGTAGCAAAGGCAGTAAGTAACAACTTTACAAAAACGTCTCTCCCACCTTTGACGGACGAACGTGGCATCACGGCGACTACAGCCAGGGAAAAAGCAAACATGCTCGCCAAAATGTTTTCATCGCACTCTACCTTAGACGTGCCCCAAGGCAAGACTCTCCCCACTATACCGAACATCAACACCACCATGGCAGAAGTCAAGTTTTCTCATCGTCATATTCGCAAACTCCTTAAAGAACTAGATACGCAAAAGGCATCAGGACCGGACGGAATACCTGCCATCGTGCTAAAGAACTGCGCCAACGAACTAACACCCGTTTTTTCCAGGCTTCTTTCTCTTTCTTACAGAAAAGGGATTTACCCATCCTCTTGGAAAGTCGCTCGAGTGCAACCTGTTCCAAAAAAAGGCAAGAAAACCACGCCCTCAAACTATCGCCCGATTGCCTTGCTTCCAATAATCTCCAAAGTCATGGAACGTGTAGTCAACCAGCAACTACTCAAGTACCTCGAGAGCAACAGAATAATCAGCGATAATCAATACGGCTTTCGCAAAGAGAGATCGACAGGAGATATACTGGCCTATGTCACTCATATATGGAGTAGGGCAATTGAAAACTACGGAGAGTCTCGAGCGATTGCGTTGGATATTTCAAAGGCATTCGACAGAGTTTGGCATGACGGACTGCTCAACAAACTGCCGTCCTTGGGACTGCCCGCCTCTCTCTGCAGCTGGCTGGCCAGTTTCCTTAAGAACCGATCCCTACATGTTGCAGTCGATGGACACATCTCGGACACATTCACCATCAACGCGGGCGTGCCTCAGGGCGCAATACTTTCACCAACTCTGTTCCTCATCTATATTAATGACCTGCTGATCGAAACGAATAATCCTGTTTACAGTTTTGCAGATGACAGTACCCTTGTCTCCCACTTTAGATCAGAAAAACTCTTACCAGCGACTGAGACTCATCGCCGCAGACAGGAGCAGATTACAGCAATTAATCAAGACCTGGAGAAAGTTCAAACTTGGGGCGACCGAAATTTGGTTCAGTTCAATGCAGCAAAGACCCAAGCAGCAACGTTTACTAAGAGGGCCAATACAGCGGGCCCTGACATCATTATGGCAGGATCGACCATTCCTTCATCCTCGTCAATCAGGCTGCTGGGTGTTTCGGTCAACAGCAATATGTCATGGCATGACCATGTTGCTAACATCGCAAAATCAGCCTCCCAGAAGCTTGGTGCGCTATTTCGCAACAAAAAACTCTATACACCGCAGCAGTTGCTCTTGCTGTACAAAGCGCAAATAAGACCGTGCTTAGAATATTGCTCACATATCTGGGGTGCCGCACCAAAGCATACCCTAAAGCTGCTGGATTCCATTCAGAAGAGGGCTGTGCGTCTCGTCGGCGATCCGGAGTTGACCCGGAATCTGGATAGTCTGGAACATCGCAGACATGTGGCCGAGATGTCTCTGTTTTACAGATACTTTCACGGCAGATGTTCCCAGGATTTGGCCCGCATAATCCCGCCCCTGGCAACTCCTGTCAGACAGTCCCGACAGACGGCAGGAGCGCACCAGTTCGTCGTACAACTAGAAACACCTAGAACATCGCTTTACCAGAACTCCTTTGTCTGGCGCACTGCATCACTGTGGAACTCACTTCCAGGACATCTGTTTCCCACTAATTACAACCTACAAATATTCAAGAACCGTGTCAATCAACATCTTCGCACACACACCGCTCGTCGAGCGCCATAGGATCTCCCTTTAGTGTGTGTGCCACTGCCATAAAAAAAAAAAAAAAAAAAAAAAAAAGTTTCATTTTACTGACCTGTAAAGACATGTTAAAACACTGAAGCAAAACAATTCACCAAAAATAAACCGTACACTGCGCCGGCTTTTGACTGTCTATCCCAGTTCTCGAGCGATACGCTTTCGGATCTCCTCCAAAAAACCTCGCAAAACCTGACTTCAATTTATGACTTGTTTTTCTCTTTTTCTTTCTTTACATATATGGGGTGTCCCAAAACCGAATGTATAATGTCTAATGAAATAATATTTTAAATAGGCGGGTTACCTCAACCTTTTGCTAGGGATTTATTGCCCCGATTGGCAATAGGACAGTTGCACGCAAAAGAGGGATTACGGAATGGTACCGACTGTATTATAAATGTCAGATATAATACCCTCGGCGGCTCAACGAACAGGAACTAACCAAAACTAACCCAAGACATACCCAAAATCAGGGAAAAAAATGAAAAATGCTGTACGACAATCCAATCTTACATCTTTTTCAACAACGATTCACACAAACAATTTATATTGCAGTCGCCCTATGGCGAGGTCCTATCGCGTCTGCAGTTTATGTATAAGCAATCGGCGCGCAACTGTCGGATATCAAATAAGTAGCCGGCGCGCAACTGTCCTGTGAAATTAAGATTACCTTTTTATTTTTCTGACCGCCAAACACCCAATTTCTGTGACGGGAAAAAGACACCTGTGACAACATCAATTCTGTGATAATCTCTAAGTTGTGAGAATATGTTAAGACTGAAACCAACATTTGTGTTAAAATATAGTCAATAGTCTGGGTGTTTCACCGCCTACTACTGTTAAAATAAAACAATAAAACAATAATTGGTCTGCTTCATTTTCCTTCACTGAAAACGGTTTCCATGATGGTTTTGTAACCAGAGAACGGGTGGAGGAAATGAGACTACATTTTATTCTCCGCCACTCATCCACCTAAACTTAATATTAATTTTGCCAAAGAAAAAGTAGTTTCTTTTCTTTGATCTTGGGTTTAGGTAGAATTTTTATGATTTAACACTAAGTTCAAGTGTACTATTTATTTTTATAAATTTGTCTACTGACTATTATCTACTCCCTCTTTTGACTTTAGCTATTTTGTCAAAGAGCCTCTATAACTATTAGTGAAGCTAAGCAATACCGACTAAACTTGCAACATTCAACTACTAAAGTAATTAATGAAAATATTAATTATCGTAGGTGATTGTACTAGTGCATCCAAAGTACCGATAATTTAACAAGAATTTGGATTATTTAGGGAACTTTTTTACAGCTTCGAGGTTTACGAATCTGGGTTTGGGTTTTGTTTTTTGAAAATATCTATGCGCTGGCTGACACGTACGACTAAAGGAGATTTTTGAACGAAACGACCAAGAAACTTACTTATGCGGTTTTTTCAATCGTATCAATGCGATTTTCTGGTGTGTTGTACTCCTAACTCTCCTCTTTAATAAATTGAACTAGCTCACCCTGTGAAATGGCGTCACGACATATGACGTAACGATCAACGCTCGACGTATACAGACTTTAATATAGTTTTGAACAATTTGAACTGAACATCTTATCTACTTACATTTAGTTCGCGTTTCCGACCCGCGACGCGCGACGATCAGAATAATATTTTATGGGAACAATTATGCTAGATATACTATTCTCATATGCAGTGAGATAACATTTTCCCGTTAATTGGTCCAAAAATGGATAATTGTATAATAAATATTCTTTAAAAATAGTAAGCTCTCAATAAATATTATGGATGCTCAGTAGGTATAAAATTTAAATATACCTAGAAAATAATACATATTCGATAAAATCAATAAACGTTCGATAAATATAATGAATGTTCGGAATTTAGATTAGGTTGGATGAATTCTAGTTAGTTTTGTTGGCAAAAGAACTAAAATTCTTGTAATTTTTTCCATGCGTTTTTAAAATACCCGCAAAAATTTAACGAGCCTTCCGTTGCAATTATTAGACGCTTCTCACGGCAAGAAACTGAATGCGATTTGAAGTATTTCTTATTATATTATATTATTACATCAGGCAAAATATGATTTAATAATGAATTGATTATAGTTTTTCTAAGAAAATGTTGTATTTATCAAACAAAAATGTAATTATTTACTATAAATACTGGTCCCCGTCCTCATGTATTTCATACATTTACTGTGAATGCATGTTGACCGTATAATATAATAAACACCTGAAACATCATGTATTTTAAACTATACGTTTAATTGAACAATTTCATGTGTAATTATTAGTGGTAGGTCTTTATTGACTAATTTGCAAATTCTTCTCGAAGATGATATAGATAGATTGTGACAATGTGCTTATCGTACGTATAAATAAAAAAAAACGATGAGTCCTTTAAATTTGTCGAAGGGCGCTCTGCGGAGCAGAGCACGTCCCTTCGACTGCCATAACGTGGGTCTGACTGGGATCGACACCCCAATACCCCAAATGCACAATTCATATCGGTCGAACCCGATAATTTTTTGTCGTCTTGGTAAAAAATGCTTATTAAGATCATTCAATCTGGTTGCCAGTATTTTGACTCTACACGGAAAAAAAGTTTTATCTGATCCAAATAAAAATGGAGTTTATTCAAGCAAATATTTGTTTGATAATGGCCAAACAAATATTTATTTGAAAATAAATTAATATTTATTTGATTTATTTTTAAGTTTTTCTTTGTTCGAAATAAATATTTATTGCGATCAAACAATATGATTTTATAATCGTTGTTCACATCAAACAATAAAAATTTTAAAACAAATAAAATGATTTTGATTCAAATACGAGAAATTATTTCGTACAAATACCCAAAACATTGGCTTAAATACCCGGCCTATTTAAATTAAAACACACAGCTTTTGGAACAAATATAACATATATATGTTCTAAAACCTTTGTGTTTTGATTGAAATCTGAGGTATATTTGTTCCAAAAACTTTGTATTTTAATTTAAATAGGTCGGTAATTTAAACCAATGTTTTGGGCATTTATACGAAGTAATTTCTCTTATTTGAATCAAATAATTTTTATTTGCTCAAGCCTGTTCAATGTTTCAATATGTAGCTTAAAAAACACTGTTATTATTATTAAGACGTATTTAGGTTTCACGTTTTAGCTGAAATAAACTATATGTCTTAGTTTTCTTTTAAATGCTAAAGAAATGTAAATGGTATGTCAGAACACTTAACTTTTAATTACCAAATTCATGACAGGAACAGTTGCCCACAGTAACTAAAATAAAAGTTAAAAAGGGATATCAAAGAAACATTTTTATTCAAAGGTATTAAAAACAAAGAACAAAACGAGTATTTCCGAAATATAAATAAAAAATATAATCAGATTATTTTGTCTCTGCTTATCACTGGTTTTGAAAGCTAAATCATTTTTATAATGAAAAAAACTATTATCATAAGCTAAAAACATCTTTTTTCTAAATACTAGATAGGAACATAAACATATTATGGGATAAGTTTGTACTACTTATTAATATTAACGGTAACTCACTATTTTTTTTTTAAAATACTAAAATTCTAAAGTTCATAAAAATTTAATTATATAAAAATAGTAACATTTTACTTAATTAAACTAATAGGACAT
>MU192705.1:4475-27717 GCA_016904865.1 Pissodes strobi | reverse complement strand
TCCACTTCTTTCGTCAATCAGGATGAAAATACAAAATATGTCTCGATACCATATAAAATTCTCAGTATACTAGAGGACTTCAAAAAGTCTTTAAGGAAGTAGGTTTAAAATTAGTATACTAAACTCAGCTCAACATTAAGAAATTATTAGGTGGTCCAAAGGACAAAATTGAAATATTAGAATGAAGTGGAATATATGAAATTGTATTCATGGATTGTAACCAAAAATATGTTGGGCAAACTAGAAGATCTATACAAACGAGATTCAAGGAACACATAGCTCATTTAAAGTATGGTAGAACAGAAATTAGACGCATATGAAAGTATGGAAATTATTAAATGTAAGAATAGTTTAAATAGAGATAGAGGGCCTATTCCGTATAGTCCATTGTATTGGTTGATCAAGCGCGACTAGTGGGATTCCAGGATTAGTTCCTTTGGTAGAAAGGACATGTTTCTACCGTCTAAACAGTAATCATCTCACTTGTTCAGTCAATTTTTTTTAACCTTTTACATTGGTTTTAATTCTCATTGCTAGTCAATTTATTCAAAACATAAATATCAAATAATTTAAATTGTAATTTAAATGTATTGATAATCCTCATTTTACATGATAACATCATAACTCATAATAGTGAATTAACTGTTAAATTAATATACATTGTTGTTTTAAAGAATACTTTGTTTACTTTATTACAGGATCGGGTTCTATAAGACGCGAATTATAAGTGCAACTTTTTAATATTCTTATCTTTATAATTGTTGATATCTAAGTATTCATTTTCTGTTTGCATTGTCTCTAAGAACTCTGGCGCCCACAATAAAAAAATATATAATTAGTGAAAGAGGTAACTGACACCCTCAGTGAAAAATAATCTCATATTTAATTAACTAAATAAATTAACTTTTGCTAAATTTATCCTTACAAATTGGCGACTGAGCTAGTATATCATTATTAAGTGACGCCAATTGATCTATTCATCACAAAGTGGTGTCAATTAGTTGCAAGTGAAGAAAGAAGTCCTTGTTAAATTAAATATTCAAGAAGTTTTGTTAGACATTTAGTAATAGTTAACTTCATGTACAATATTTAATTTTATGTATGAAAGGATGAATGCTTGAAAGTAGTTAGAAATCATTGTATATATTAATCATACTTAATGCAAATTAATTCTTGCATTATTAAAGTACGTAATACCTAAAATACATGTTTCAATTTACACCCTATGAATAAAACCCACCCCACCTTATTTTTATACAGTCCACTAATTAACGTGGTTAATTATATAGTTAATTACCACCCCCACCTTTGTGGTCATAAATGATTTAAGAATTAATTGTTTATACCGACCAGAAACTTTGCACTTTTCATTTTTGGAGGGTTGGTTTAATGATAAGAAATCAAATATGCAACTCAGAGAACATTCCCTGATCCTCCTGTATTTATTGCTACATTGACGGCTGGGTAATAAGTTAAATATAAAATGATAATATAAACTTACCTTTCCTTTGTGAGAAGAGATTTTCTGCTGAAAAAAAAAACAGAAACCATATTAAATTATTTTTTAATTCAAAGTTCTTCAAAAGCAAAATATTAATCACTCAACTCATGCATATACAACCCGTCAGGCATTACTGCAGTGTTCGAAAATCCTTATGGTGCCATCAAACACGTAACTCCGTTGCTATTGAAATGAAAAAATTTCATAAGGCCTGAGTGTCTATCCGCGTTTCTTTTCCAGGTATGGAGAAAATAAATAACAAAAACCGAACATACTACAGTTCAGTATAATAGAGTAGGTATATGTGGGCGCGCTCTATAGCAAATTAGTATATATTTTTCTATAAGGAAAATTTGATTATATTCTTTAATAATATTACGCCTACCTAAAAGCGACGCTGCTTCCATCCTAATATCAATGCATATAAAAACCGGGCTACATATAACATATTTGTCTAGAGCAACGAGTATTAAATTTGTGTGTGCATGCTTTAATGGTTAACAACGTGGTTCGACGTCGGTAACGACGCCGACGCCGGCAAAAACAACGCAGAGTGGGTGTTAATAATAATATGTTCAAGAAATAAGCCACAATAGACCGTAGGTCGCAGTCGAAGAGTCTGATATGGATGGACTCACTTTTAAACCTTTAAAACTTTTTAAATTAATACGGACGGGACATATGAACCCTAAAGAAAAATATCACATAGAAAAATTAAGTCAATCTTTTTCAGATATTTTGCAAAGCGAAAATTCTCATTTAACTTTCAGCAAACAAACAGGTCAAACATCGTATTAAAACAACTGACGAATTTCCTGTAGGATAGTAAATTTTATCCTTTCATACCTAAACCAGAGGTTGAAAAAGAAATAAATTATATGCTAAAACGAGGCCTCACTAAGCTATGACTATTAGTCGTAATTATGTCATAAAAGACGTAGGTATTTTAAAGTTTAACAGTAAGATATCTAAATACAGACGCTACCTCGCCACAGCGTTTAAAAAAAGATGCTGACGCTGCACCAAAGACATATAAAAAATAATAGACAGAGCATGTCATTCATAAATTACCAAAGGTTTACATTAAAACAGAGTTTTATCCACAATACCGGAACAGAATTTTTGCACTCGACGCGCGTTTCGCTAACCATGTTAGCATCATCAGGAGATGACTAAGACTTAAATTAAAACCTACCTACCTCTCTTTTACACTACTGTTTGCTTAATCAAGCGCAACCAAAAAGAACCAATCCTGTAATCTCATTAGTCACGCTTAATTAGCCAATACAATGGACTATACGGAATAGGCCCTCTATCTCCTTTAAACTATTCTTACATTTAATAATTTCCATACTTTCATATGCGTGTAATAACCTTCTATCAGTTATATTATGAGTTAATTTTAAATTTTTAATGGTTATTCTATGATTATTATCAAAAGCATGCTAGGCAACACTTGATTTTTCTGTTCTACCATACTTTAAATGAGCTATATGTTCTTTGAATCTCGTTTGTATAGATCTTCTAGTTTGCCCAACATATTTTTGGTTACAATCCATACATCCAATTTCATATATTCCACTTCTTTCTAACATTTCAATTTTGTCCTTTGGACCACCTAATAGTTTCTTAATGTTAAACTCAGTCTTGTATACTAATTTTAAACCTACTTCCTTAAAAACTTTTTGGAGTAGTATACTGACGATTATACGGTATCGAAACATATTTTGTATTTTCATCCTGATTAACAAAAGAAGTGGAATCACGAATGGTCTTTCTAAATAAATGCCTATTAATTAGTTTATTTATTAAGTTAGTATTGAATCCATTAACTTTCGCTATATTCCTAATTGTTTCATTTTCATTAATAAATCTATCTCTGCTAAGAGGAAAGTTAACCATACGGTGTACTAAAAATGAAAGCTGGCTATTTTATGTTTTATGTTGGTCGCAGTGGAAGGAGTCATTAGGAATATATCGGTTAGTGGCAGTATAAAGGCTTTACATGCCAACATTAGAAATATTATAGTGAAGAGGGGATGGAGTAATGAATGAAAATAATCAAGATGGTCGCCGAAGCGCGTCAAATATTTCATTCATGTACGGCCACAACGACGCGCCTGCGTCATGTTTCTCCCGGCGGCTCACCATAGGCGTAACATTTTAGGGGACACCTGCTTAAAGTCAGAATAAGCCTGCTGTCAAGGAGAACCTAATAACCCATTACAAAAATGAAAATGACTAGACAAAAGAAAAATTTATTAATATTGAAATATACACAACTAAAAAAATAAATTTTGAGTTACAGATCGCGGGAAGGAAACAATTTACGTTTAAGTGATAATTGATTAGAGGAATGATTACAGGGTGTCGCTAGCCGCCGTGCCGGTCTACTTGGGAATAATACTAATTATATAAAGAAACAAAGGTAAATATCAGTATCATTAATTACGAAATAGAATTAATTTGAGGTTCATACTTCGTATTTTGTTTTGACGCAATACCTGGGATCTTTGGGTTACCACATGTTTTATTAAATTCATGGCAGTGGCCATCGATGCACGAATCTTCAAAAATGTGATCGTCATAATAGTCACATATGCCACTTGGCAACTTCTTTATGGTATTTATTATTAGTATATTGCACACATATTATATATGTTTGTTAAAAATATTTGTTGTTTTATGAAACAATCTAAATTATGTTTCTGCGGCATGACACATATCAGCAACTAAATTTAAAGCGTTAATTAATTTTCCATAGCGTTTTGCAACTAATAATTTTGACAAAGAAACAGCGGATTCTATTACAGGTGTTCGTTCGCAGAGTACCACTATGATTTTATCAAAGACATATAAAAACAAGTTTGGAGTTTCTTTACTTATGGAATGAATTATTTGGATTAGTAATAGTCTATTTTTCGAAGATTATAATTTTTATTTTATATGCTGCTTTTAGCAACAAAAGATTCTATATTTTGTGGTAAGAATTATTGAGTATTAACCTCTTCGGTTAACTAAACATACATTCATTTATTTGATTTGTTGTCAACAAGTTTGGACTTCCAGTTGCAGCATTTATTTATATTAATTAATTATATATACGATTATTAATACATAATATTTATTAGCTTTTATAACACTGTTGTGGGTGTAAGTGGCTATTCTGATCATCCTTTTTTATGTTGTCCTCCAGCACTTTGTGACTATATTTATTTTAGTGGATAATCTATTGGCTCGCTTAGGTTCATCAAACAACTAAAACAAGAATAATTGTGACTTTAGTTTAACTTTACTTATTTGTATTACAATAATTATGTTTACTTGCAGTTCTATATGTAAGAACTTAGCTAATAACCTACCTTTGATCCTCGTTAGATTGTTCAAATTCATATACTACTTTCGGTTTGAATATTTCAATTGTAATCTCAGGCTGATATGGCTTTAACTTGCTGGGGCCATTGATTTGGTTTGGGATACTGCTGCTGCTTTATTATTTACCTGTCAATTCGAGAATAATTGTTAGTTATTACATTTATCTTTCTCTTTAGTAGTAAAAAACTAGTAACTGTTGCTTACTTTCTTCTAAGACTTGTTGATTTCTGCATAGATTGCATAGTGCTCTAAGGATTTAGGGCATATCCCTCACATATGTCTCCGTGGTTTTCCATATTTTTCCTTAATTTTCTCATAACCGTCAAGGTTTGTTTTGCTTGCTTGCTTGTTTTATGGCTTTGCTACGAGACAATTGCCAGCACGCCCTTCTTCCGGCGCTTAGTTAGAAGCCGGGCAACACTCCTGCCTAATGTTCACGTTGTTCTAGAAATTTCTACTGGAGAGGTAAGAAGTGTCTATCCTCCTAGGGGATACTGGGTTGAGTCCCTCATTTGTGTTTTGACACGACCGATTTATAATACTGGACAAGGTAAGATTTTTCTGGAATTTATTTTTTTACTGCCTGCTGGCACATGGTTGCCATGGCAGTCATGACACTAACGGTTATTTTCCATTATTTCTAGAGGCTTTCTCAGCTCATCTGATAAAAACGAGGTAGTTGATCCTCCAGGCAACCCTCCAACTCAAGAGAGGGTTTTCATGACCGGGTTTCACGACCGGTTTCACTGCTGGTGCCAGAAACCTTCACAAGGTTTCACTTTCTAGCCGGGAAGTCCCACATTTACCTTAGGGCAGAGGCACTTTAACCTCAACTGCTGAGCTTGCAGCCATTTCAGCAGCAGCCCTTCGGATCTAACAAGGTATCGTTGGAATTATTTTATTATAAACCTAGCATTGTGGCCGAGCTTTAAGATAGCTTTCATTAATTTTATTAGTTCATTTATTTTTCCGGCCGATTGATTTAATTACTATGGCTTGCTATTAACTGTATTAATTTTAAGTAAACCAAAGTGATAATTTCGGATAGTAGTGCTTAGATTTTTAAATGTAAGGCATACAATACCGGGTTTACCAACTGAATTAGTCTCTGTACAATCATCATTAGTTACTTAATTTTTTTTTTGTGATCATTCCTTTGTTCTTAAGTTTCATTGTAAGATTGTTGTAATTAAAAAAAAAAACAGCCCATAGATTGAACCGTAAATTAGGATAGTTTTCTTCCTTAGTAGAACGTGCCTAATAATCCCGCATAACGCGAGCGGAGCTTTTCCAGTTTAGCTGGCAGAACTGATGGCGCTCATGAACTCCACACCAGGGGCCGCGATATGGCATACACGACTCTCCGGGGTTAGGTTCGCTTTAATTAATAAGAAAATCGTGTTGCAAAGAATCGTCCAGCGTACAAATAACACTTAATTACATCGGCAAATACCCAGAGGGCAAAAACGCGATAGCCGATACGAATGAATGATACTCTGTTTTGAAGAACATGGCGGCCAGTTCTGTCTAGATGAGTGCCGGCTACGCGACGTTGTGAACGCGCGCGTCAAGAGGGAGTACCTCTGATTTCGTGAACAATATGATGTGGTGAAGGCCCAGTTTATATAGTTTCAGGCGGAAAATAGGTATAACACTTCGTAACGTTAGGAAAAATAGTTCGCACAAGAAATTCAATGAAAAAAAAACATAGAAACTTTGAACGAAATAGAAAAAGTAACATAATTTATTGCAAATGTCCGAAAGTTCTTCCGTTGTTCTTAATATACTCCTCATATCTTTTTCGAACGAATTTTGAACCATTCATGATGCGTAGCGGTTCTATTTCTGCAAATATCTCAAGAATTCTTTGATAAAGCTTTTCTCGCCTTCAGATGCTTTTTTTTATAAATTTTATTTTCTAGCTTGCCTCAAAGAAAAATATTTGGGGATGTTAGATCCGGAGATCGTGGTGGCCACCTTATAGCCCAATATTCAGCGGTTTCTAAAATGAGGATTTAAATACCCTCTTATTCGAATAGCGTTATGTACAGGATCTTTACTACTTGATTTAAAGAAACATCAACATGCTTTAGTTTATTTTGATACAAAATCAACCTTGTTGACGAACAGGTCATATCATGTGGGGATTGGTAGCGTGACAATGTCTTTCAATATGTCGGTTAAAAAAATCGCAACTTGTAATTTGACATTCATCTAACCAAATTATGGTTTATTAAACAAACTATTTTTGCTATTTTGAATGTCCATCCAGGGTACAGAAGAGCTACACAATTTTATTGTATACCTCAGTCAATTTTAGACAGGAAAGTTCGAGAATGGAAAACTTCACGTCAAATAAAAAACCCATGGGACCTCTAAAGAAGAAGAAATGCAGCTTGTTATATACCAGATAAAGTATGAAATTGTAACGAAGCTGGTTTCTTTTTGTTGTGCCAAAACTAAATCAAGAGTGATTTCCAAGAAAGGCAGGAAACAAGATTCGTGCATCGATGGCCACTGCCATGAATTAATAAAACTCGTCTTGAGAGAATATCTGCAGAAAGGGACGCTACAGTTACAGTCAAAGTTTGCTTCAATGCTGCAGGGTTTCTATATGTCACATATTTTTACACAGCCAAGAAAGATAATGAAAACCGAATTAAAGAATGACCCCGGGAGTATGTGCTGAATATTATCCAAGCGTTTCGATATAAACATATATTCAGCTTGGTTTAAAAAATGTGTCGTTTTCACTGGAGCTACCCAAGAACCTCAAGTTTTGCTGTTACATGATGGTCATTATACCCATACGAAAACTCTGGAAGTCATCGAATATTCTAAACAACCCGGGGTAGTTCTATTACGCTTCTTGTCCCACTCCACTCACCGGCTTCAAGGCTCTTGATGTAAGTTTTATGAGACCACTTAGTGTTTTTTATAAGGCGGAAGTAAGTGGATGGCCATGACAGTGGTCGCGTTGTGTCATTATTCCCCTGATCGCGTTGTGCCATTATGCTAGCTAGATATCAAAACTTTTTGGAAATGCGTTCATTAAAGCAGCTATTATGGTAACAGCAATTAGTAGATTTCAAAAAACTGCAATATGGCCTTGGGATCCAATGAAGACTTCGTTGAAGCGAAAACCATAGAAAGGCGTATTTCTTATTTGTGAGAAACATTATTGCCTAGTTATCTACCTCAGTCACCTTTTGGATACGGTCTCTGGCCCCAGGATGTAAATTGTACAAGTGCTAATTTAGTGACATTAATGAAGCTGACAAATCTTAACATAATTGAAAAATGCTCAACGTTTCGAGGAATAAATCTGCCTTCATGCGCTTTGTCAAGTTTTCAATTGAATTTGACAATATATAAATTAATGCTTCTATGAATTCCAGCATATAGAATGACGAAGGTGCTATTTCTTCAAATCAATGTGGAAAAGCTCCAAGCTTGCCAGATGTTGAAAACCTTACTACATCAAGTGCTAGGGTTTCGTCTCCTATGCCTGGATGCTTTTAGATGCATTCACAGGATTCTTTTACAGCAGATATAGATGACTCACCTACACCAAGAGATCACTTTAACCCACTTGCGGCCAGAGATGATCACCATTGACTAGCTGTTTTACGCCGCCAATCACCAACATGAAATACTTCATATAAAGATGCCTTAGAAGCAAGCAAAAACGATTAAAATCTGATAAAAAAAAACATTAAAAAGAGGAATGGATTCAATTGAAAAAGTGAAGTCACAAATTGACTTCTCCTCTCAAAGGCCAACACGATACAAACAGTCATTCATTCTCTTTATTTAAAGTTTGCAATGAAGAGCCGGCAGCCTGTCTTTAGTGCAAATTCAGAATCAACCGAGTGGTGGGTGCAATGTTGTAGATGCATTTGATGGTCCCACTGGGCTGGCAAGGAAGAAGATGATGAAGGGTATCATGTTATGTCATTAAAATGTCCAATTCAAAATAATTTTGTAAATATCTAAAAACCAGGTTACTTTTGGTTACATGTTGAATAACAGTGCCAACATTATCTTGCCCCCATTTTTAATTCTTTTGCTACATGCAACTTTTAATTTATTTATTTTATTTATTTATTTCAAACACACGGGCATAGCCCAATCAGTTACAGAATCAGGATAGACACTATAACTTAAACTAAAACTAAGGATAACTAATAATACATAAAAAGGTAATTGATAAAACCCAAAATAGAATAAAAGTGACAAATACTTAATCAGAACAATAAAATACAAAAAAGAAAATACCTATAGCTAATGCAAAGCAATCAACAAACCACATTATTATTGCCATTTTTAAGGAACTCTTTCAATCTGTACAGTGATATATTAAATAAATCTAATTTACAATTATTACAACTTTTCATTAACCTATTTACCGCACTGTTCTGGCCGTAGTTCAAAGGGTCTATGTCCTCTCAGAGGCTTAGGAGGAGCAAACAAGTTTATTCTTGTTAATAACTCCGGACAATTATTGCATAAGCCGTTGATCAACTTATAAGTAAAGATTACATCAGCGGAATCTCTCATACTTTTAAGAGAACCAATTTTAAGAAAGTTCCCGAGCTGATTATAGTTGATGTTGTCTATCTGCTATGTACCTGAGAAACCTTCTTTGAACTTTGTCTAGCATATCATGGTATGTAACAAAATAACGGTACCAAACAGTAGAGCAATTTTCAAGGTACAGCCTTGATATCATTGAAGCCTGCTGTATTTCTCTTTACAAATCCCAACATTTTCATTACCTTATTTCTACAAACATCAATGTGTTGCCCAAACGTAAGCTTACTATCAAAGATGACACCAAGATCCCTTATAACTTCAACTTTCTCTAGGTGGTTATTGTTTATGTGGTAATTGTTAACTACATTGTTTTTTGACTTGCTATATTGTATATATTTACATTTTTCAATGTTTAATGTCATTCTGTTACAAACACACCATTCATAAAAGCCATCAAGGTCAGATTGCAACTTTGAAGCAGAATCTGGATCAATAATTGGTAGAAAGATCTTAATGTCATCCGCATACATCAAAACACCACTGTACTCAAAACACTGAACAACATCATTCAAACACACACTAAACAGGATTGGAGCCAAATGTGCGCCCTGTGGAGCCCCAGAGTCAACATTAATAGGCATGTACTGATAATTATTAACTTTAACAATCTGCTTGCATTCGGAGAGATAAGATTCAAACCATCTCATCAACCCACCATGTACACCATAGGCATAAAGATTTTAATAAGAATGTTGATGTTAAGCTTGTCAAAAGCCTTAGCAAAGTCAGTGTAAATAGAGTCTGTAGCATAACCAGACTCCATGGCTTCCATAATAAGCTCATGGTATAGTAGTAGGTTGCTTGTGATGGATTTGCTCTGCAAGAATCCATATTCTGGGCAGCAATAATATTTTTAAATATACCGTTTAAATAATCAGAAACTATAGAATCAAGCAATTTCGGTATTAGTGACATCAAGGAAATAGGCCTATAATTCTCTACTTTATCCCTATCACCATTATTTTTGTAAATCGGGACAACATATGACTGTTTCCATTGTACTGGAAATGATCCAGTCTGCAGTGACTTATTAAACATAAACCAGAGAGGACGAGAGAGTGAGAAAGCATATCCTTTTAGACATAAACCAGAGATTTTGTCTGGTCCTGGTCCTTTAGATACATCACCTTTTCAAGCTTATAAAAAATTTCTGATATCTTTATGTATAAACTGCTAGCATTTAGACAGGAGTTAAATTTATAGTTCTTTAAATAATTAAGATTAACATTAGCATCTGGAGGCTCATAAACACTAGAGAAGTGATTAGCAAATGCATCCGCAAACATTAGACCATCATCAAATTGCTTTTCATTATATTTAACAACAGAGGATAGTTCACTATTTGTATTTTTAGAGTTAATATACTTCCAGAATACATTAATATAAATTTTTAAGTCATTCTGAATACTTAGCAAGTAGGTGGCGATGGCGTAGTCATCCCTAGCTCTCTGCTTACATAAGCCACGAAGATTACTGAAAGACAAATAATCCTGTGTTAACTTAGTTGATTTAAATTTCTTATGTGCAGTTTTCTTTTCAAAAGTTAAATTCTTGAGGTCTTGACTAAACCATAAAGGAAATTTAAAATTATTTCTTATTGCTATCTTTGGCACATATAACTCTTTACAGTTGTAAATAACCCGATAAAAACAATATGTATCCATGTCTATATCATCGACCAATAGTTGATCCCAATTAACATTTATTAAAACATTGTTAATCACAGTAAAGTTTGCATTCTTAAAATCATATACTAACTCTTCGAGTTGTAATGGTGTAATTGACTACAATTAACAAAAAAACATGGTACTTATAATCAGGTCACCAGCAACAGTATTTCTGTAAGTGGATTCGATATTCTCCTCCCCCAAGAGTTGGAGATGGGGTAAATTGTAGTCACCCAAAATATACAGCTTATCGCATTCTTCACTCACACTTTCTATTATATTACAGTGACACTCATATTCATCTAGCCTACATTGCGGAGGGAAATATACGACACAAAATTACAGTTTTTAAAGCCACCTATAGAAACAGATACCCAGAGTTCCTCATGTAACACTGATTCATAATCAGTGCATATAATATGAGCTTTTATATATATTATTTTTTACCGCGATAAGAACACCTCCACCTGTTGGCTAAATCGACTAACTTGGTTCTTGGACCTCTTACATTCTGATAATATACAATATATATTTATGTTTTTTGATCTACTCAGCTTAACGTCTGTTTGGTTCCTGTCGAAAATTTTGATAACCTCTGGGGCCACCCGCTTGTCTGCCTCTCTTTGGACAAAAAAGGTTTTACAGTAACATTTTCTGGCCACAGGTTACTATCATATATCTTAGATTCATCATTAGGAGGCACAGATACTTTAAAACTTGCACTAGACTGGTCACCCGAGGATTATTTAGAGCAGGACAGAACCGATATTTTTTTAGAGGTAATATATTGCTTCAGTTGTTCTTCTGTGGAGTCTGTACTTAGATTAGCAATATAGATCCATCTACATTCCGCTGCAGCAGTAATTTCAGAGATATTTTTATTAGTGCCCTTGATAGCATATTTTTTATTATTTAAATTTGAATTTGAATTTAACGGTCCTGAGTCAGTCTCTTGTCCTTTTCAATATTAATAAGGTTGTTTAGTTTCGATTGCACTTCAGCATTGCTTACAGCAGCTGCTACATCAGAACTAATTTAAAATTATTATCATTGTGATAAGATAAATAACATGTAATGTTTGCCAGTAAGTATTCAAAATTAGAATCACCGATCTTGCCTGCCTACCCCTACATAAAACAAAATATTTAATTTTTCAGCAATAATTAGCGCAATATGAGTGCATAATGTCCGCCACAGATGAATAAAGATATCTAAAGAACAACTGAGGTATTGAGGAAGAAACCTTTTAGTGGAACATGCTGTATATTGTCAGAAGAAAACGCGCATTTCATAAATAAAGATGCCATCTCTAAACTTAATTTTTAGTTTCCAATTTGACATTTTTCAGTATTCATAGATCTCTACATAAATTTGAAAGTCCACAGATAAATATAGAAGAAACTAAGAGCTGACAAAACTTTTACCCGAAGTCGAGATACTTCATTAACTTCGAAAAAGAATTTTTAACTTTAATTTTATCAGCGTTCAATGCAAAATGAATAAGGCGCTTTGTCGGGATAAGATTTTGTTTCCTATGTTATCGATCGGGCTTTACTGCGTAGATATAACTTTCATCTACACCACGTTTTAGTTTACGTCATTAACATATTTCACTTTAAAAGGTTCCATTCAACGCGATAAGAAATCGATTCTGTTAATTGGATTTGTTAGTGTGTAATATAAGCGAAACAACTCAATCACAGTTGGACAACTTTTAATTATTGACCATGGAATTTTGAACACGGATATTTTAAGTTTTCAAGTGTTTTATGGCAATGACATACACACTAAAGGGATATCCTATGGGACTCGATGAGCAGTGCGTGTGCGGAGATGTTGATTGACATGGTTCTTGAATAGTTTGTAGGTTGTAATTTGGGGGAAACAGATATCATGGGATGCCGTGCGACAAACAAAGGAGTCCTTGCAAAGCGATGCTCTAGGTGTTTCCAGTTGTACAACAATGGGGTGCGCTCTTGCTGTCTGTCATGACAGGTGTTGTTGAAGGGGATGAGGCGAACCAAATCTTGGGAAATTCTGCCCTGAGAATATCTGCAAAACAAGGAGATCTGGGCACATGTCTGCGGTGTTCCAGACTATCCAGATACCGGGTCACCTCCAGGTTATCGACGAGACGCACAACTCTCTTCTGAATAGAATCCAGCAGCGGTAGGGTATGCCTAAGTGCGGCACCCCAGATGTGTGCGCAATATTCTAAGCTCGGTTTTATTTGCGCTTTGTAGAGCAAGAACAAATGCTGCGATGTACACAGTTTTTTGTTGCGAAATAACGCACCAAGCTTCTGCGAGGCTGATTTTGCGGTGTTAGTAACGTGGTCATGCCAGTACATATTGCTGTTGATCGAGACACCCGGGTAGTACTGTAATGGCATAAGTATATACCCTGTATATCATCGACTGGATATTGTAACCATTAAATATTATTATAACACCGTTTATAAACTGCATACTATTGCACGCCATCGCAATACACGATGACCTGATTAGAGTTCATATTTGGTAATGTAAAGTAACTGCGTAAGTAGTGTGTTAACGAGAGTGAGTCCTCACGGAGGAGGTAATTACCTTATCCTCCGTGAGGGCTCTCTCTCTTTTGCTTACTGAGGAGTCTTTCTCATCATGTAATTAATACATTTCCCATCCTTATCTACATATATGTTGACCTTGCCCCTGACCCTGACTTTTCCCCTCCCCTCTTAAATAAACATAATAAAACCAGCAGTTCTGTATGTTTCTTCACTTCACAGTTTAGTTTTCAATGGAAGAACTCAAATTAAGAAATCGAGTACTCAAGAGGGTCAATTCAGAAATAGTTAGTTCGGAAACAGTTAGTTCAAAAAAGAAAAAAAGTGAAGTGTATTTGAAAGAGGAATGCCCTATTTGTTTTAGTTTTTTGAAAAAAGAAAACATTTGCACACCAAATTGGTGTGAACACAAATTTTGTTTAGATTGCTTGACAGAATGATTAAAAACGAAGGATGTTTGTCCATTGTGTAGAAGTCATTGTGATTACATTAATATAAAATATACTAATCAAAAAAGAGCTATTGTGAAAGAAACTAAATCAATTGTAGATATTTTTGAAACTATTCTAGATGGTGGTAATAATGAAGAAGATAATGAACTAGTTTATATCATTCCCAGAACATCAATGTGATAATAAAAAGGAATTTTCTGTTTATAAGAAACTTTGATACTTACGATCATTTAGTCGCTGTTAGTTATATACATTAACAGTTATGGATGAGGCTGTGAAAAAGTTACATGAAGAATTTAACCAATTAACTTCAGATAATTATTATAATGCTATGCATAGCAGACCAGAATATGTTGACTTTTATTGTGAGTTTGCGGAACATTATTCGAAAGGTGCGTCCGCTTGTGCTCAATACTTCGAAAATTTCAATGTATTGCAGTTTGTAGTTGAACTGAAACAATTGGGATTTTTTGTTGAAGTGGTTAGTTTGAAGAAATATATAGGAGATCCAACTATATTAGATGTGATAAAATTGGCAGAAGAAGAATTGGGAGAACTTCAATTTGAAGTATTTGTGTAAGATATGGAGAACTTTGTGTTAGAACTTTATGAAAACTTTTTGATGTCGGAAGCCTGTTCGCGGTTTTATGCGCTTGCGGGAAATGATGCTGAAGCTCAAGATATACTGTGGTATGAGAACTATATGCAACATGCTGAGTTTTGTAAAAAAGGTGTACAAGTGTGTAGCGAGTTCTTAAAGAACAAAGACAGAGTAAAGTTTGTATTGGAACTTAATATGTTAAAATTATATTATAAGAATATATGTGTGTATTAGGAAATTTAAATGTGAGAAATGAAATGTATTTAATAAAACAAAGTTAAATAAAATTATTTTTTTTTATTCATTCATAAAAAAATTATTATAAATATAAAACACATTTGAAAGCGCACACATAGATGGTGACTTTGAATGATAAAAACATTTAGGTGTTGAAGCAATTAAAATTGGTTGTTCATCTAATTCAATTATTGGTTTGCTGGAATATTTTCTTAGGTAATCTGCTTTTTCGTTTCCTTTAACGTAAACAAATTCCGCTTGTTCAGTCAATTTTTTTACAATTGTTGAAAAGTGGTGTAGTGGAGTATAACCGATATTCCAATTAATGCAGTGGTGATTTTTCATTAACCATACAGCTTGCTTGTGCGCTTCAGGAGAAAGAGAATTCAAAGAAAATGGTTGCTTGAAAACATAATGACTAATTTTTTCTCCATCATAGGCAGCTAATTCTTTAGGTAGAAATTTATTCTTTTCATCTTTGAACGCTTGAATATCCAAAACTAATCTCATATTTTTAAAGTTGCAAATTTTTTAAACACAAAGTTTTTATTGGAATATGATTCAATACGTTTTTTCAGTTCTTCTAAATTTTTAATGAAAATGTCTAATTTCTTGAACATATTGTAAGATCATTACTTCATGAACTATATTAAGAACCTGCTTGGAGTTGCTCTATCTTTAAATGATCTTATACAACTAAGAAATATTTGTTCAAATGTTAAATAAATGTAGTGCTTCAAGAGGGTGGGGGTGAAATGTAATATTAAAAGCAACTTGAAAATTAAAGTTGTTTAACAAGTTTAGTGAGTGGGTTGTAAGTGAAAACTTTATCATGTAATATTAAACAATACGCTGAAGTATCTTTTTCTAAATCTTTGTTTAGTTCAAATTCTACTCTCATTACTACAGGTCCAGCTTGTAAAGATTCCTTTTGATGTGAGCAATTTATATAAGCAATAGGAGCTTTTGATTTAAAATCGCTTGGGTCAAATAAAGGTTCTTCGGTTTTTGCATAGTAAGAAGATCGAAATTGGGAATACATTTCATATAATATAGCATATTTATTATTACTTATGTCCAGGAGAAGATCATTATAGGGGTATCTTTCAGAATTCAAAAAAACTTTAATATTTCTCAAGTTTATATCATTAAATTCACTCATATTTGATATTTTCGAATCTCTCTTCTCCTGTTGGAACGCAACTATAACATGACGAGGAGTTTCAACTCTAGTAGATGTCTTAACAGGCCAATTGTGTCTGGATGTTTTCAACAGTTCCGGATATTCAACTAATTCCCAACTTCTAAATGCAATAACTAAATCTGTTCCCTTATCAATAATTTTTGTTAATGATAATTCTTGAGGGATTGCTACTGAAATATGTGGTATATTCCAAGTTAGTTTGTGAAGAGTAATTTTTGGTATTTCACTTGGATCGGTAGTTATAATAGCATTATTGTCAGTGTTATCTCGCACAATTATTAGCTCCTGTTTTGCGTTTAATATAACTTTCCTATAGTCTTCAAAGAAACCCATTAACATTTTAAGAGGAATGCAAACATTAAATGAACCAGTTTTTTCATCAACTAATGTATTTGCTATCTTTGGTGACCATCCTGCATTTTTTAATTTGTCAGATTCATTTGTATTATATGAGAGGTAACCTTTTAGAGTGGATGTTAAACCAACATCCCTTATAGAATCTATCGTAACCCCATTCAACTGATATCTCATTTCTCTAAAGAGAAATGCTATCCCATTGTTTACAAGAGATAGTGTTTTAGAAACTGTTCCATCTGCTTTAGATAATTTTCCCTCTATGTAAAGAAAACTTTCGCAGGGAAGAGTATACTTTTCAATTTCATGAACGGGAATTAGTATTTCATCATTGTTGCTTAATTTTGTTGGCAAATATGGCTCATAAGAATGCAACTCTGAGTGAGTAATAGAATTGTCAATATAAAGTTTTTCGCTAACATTAAGTATACTCATTTCAAAAGTTTAAGTCCAAGTGATTTAAGAAATTGTTTGTTTGTACTTGTTAATCTATTAGCGTTGACTCGACTACTAAACTTAACTTTATTATGTTTAGCTTTATATGTTTTTTGAATTTGTTGAATATTGGCTGTTGATTGAATATCGTTTCTATTATAAAAAATAACCATTATAAATTTAGTTTTTTTACATGTAATCTTAGTGAAACAGTTTCTTTTCGAAAATTAACAAAATCGAGATTCTGATCTAATATTTTAACAGTAATTTTGTCTATTGCTTTCACTATTACCGGAAAATAAATAATATTTTGAGGACTTTCAATTATTTTAAATCCTGGAGAAACGTTTGGGAAAAATTGATGTATAATATGGACAGGTCTTCCGTTCAGATAGGAACCTTCAGCAATACTGCAATCTATACATAAGGAATTAACTTTTATAATTTCAGCTGGATTGTCTGATAATTTACTTTTTCCATCACCTTTAATAGTTTGGTTTTTAAATCCTAAAATTTTTCCAATAGTTCCATCTTTAAATGTAATATCAACCGTAGATTTAATTTCAGATTGTAAAGTGTTATGATTAGCATATAAGTGAAAAGATATTCCTTTTTTATCAAAAATATTTTGTAGAAATTTATTTATATCGCCTATTTCATAACTACCAGCAGGTATTTCAACATAATCGTTTGAATTCCCGTAATACAGTTTGTTATTAGTTTCATCAATGTTGGGAATGGCATTAAAAGTTTCAAAATTTGTTAGTCCTATAACATAATCTGAGTCTTCATCTAAGTAAATTGGTGGATTAAATGATGCAAAAAGTTCACTACTTTGTGCAGAAAGAGCTATTGTAAATGACATGTCAGTTCCCACAACCTCTTTAAAATAAAGAATAGTTCATAATTACATGTTTATATAAAGAAATTGTAGACAAAGTTGCCCACAAATTGATGAATCATATGATTGATAGGATCATGATTATAAAAGATGTCATTTTTGCTACCATCGCTAAAGAAGTATGATATTATTTCTGCAGGTGGTCTTAAACCTCCAAAACTATCAAAATAAATAATTTGTTTACCGTGCTTTACATAGGCTGTCCAATGAGTTCCTGGACCATATTGATCATCCAAATTAATAATAGCACATTCAACTTTATTTATAACTTTTGGTAGTTTATTACGCATAAATATTCCTCGAAAATTAGGGATTTTCAAAAGCCTCACATATTTTTTTAACTCAAAATTTGAAAGTGGTTTGCGAGGTAGCATATTTAACAGTTTTTTGCATAGGGTTTCAAATATAATCCACAACCTTGCTTATAAGGTCGCAAAAAGAGACCTTTACCAACTGACATTTGCTCTATAGCCTTATTATGTCTTTTTTGTTCTTCAAGTTTATTTTTTGCACTTTTAACCGCATTTATTGATGAAGCAATTCCTGCAGCTCCCCCACTTAGTGCTCCCAATGCAGAGAGTCCTGCAAATATTGGAATTAGCGGTAACAAACCACCGAATTTTGGGATTGGGATAATTCTTTTAGCAGGTTGTTTTACCTTTACGTTTCCTTTACTGATAGATGCTAGAGCATCTTCAGCCGCAATTCGTAAATTTTTGTATTTTCTTCCCAATATCCCCCTTTTCGCCCTTCGTAACGCTGACTGAAATGAGATAGTCCTGGTAGTTCTTTTTCGTTTTTTCAATTTTATTCCTTTGCCTTTTTTTATTCCTTTTCCTCTCTTTTGAATACCCATACCTAACTTAGACTTAGTTTTCATAATACCCGCTATTCCTAGTGCGGCTAATCGTTCGCCTAAAGAAGCGTCACTCGATTTAAATCTTTGAAAAGCTCTTTCCGCTAATAACTGATCTGCCCTGTTGCGATTCTTCAAGTCGGGAAATTTATAATAAGCAATATCGTGTTCTTTGCAAGCTTCGTCTAAAGGATTTTTACTCTTATCTCCTCGCTCAAGACGTTTAACAAGTTTTGTTCCTGGACCACAATATTTGTATGATGGAATGTGTAATTCAAAAGGTAGTTTATTAATAAGACTGTTTAGTGAACCACCTTTCAACACGAGCATTAAGCTTTTAATAGAGCTAGATGTAACATATCCCATTATATATATAATATGAAGTTTACAGTTCCTTTCTTCATTGAAACAGTTAGAGCTTGCTCAACACTGATCTAATGCAGATCGAAAAGCAACAGTTTTCTTTACCGATAAAAAATCATGATCTAGATATAATAAATTTTAGAAAGCATGGTGTCTTGTTTGGAGGTTCATGTAAAAGAGCAATAGTTGTAGGACCCTCTGGATGTGGGAAAACTAATGTAATTATTGCCCTATTAACTTCCGAAAATGGGTTAAGATTTGGAAATGTGTATATTTACTCAAAATCATTATATCAATCAAAATACGAGTTTTTAAGAAATCTATTAAACTCAATTAAAGAAATAGGATATTTTGAATCATCTCGTGAAGAAGATATATTACCACCGAATGAAATTAAACCTAATTCTATAATCATATTTGATGACATTGTTTGTTGTGATCAGAATATTATGAGAGATTACTTCTGTTTCGGTAGACATAAAAATACTGATTGTTTTTATTTAAGCCAAACATATTCAGCTGTTCCTAAACAATTAATTAGAGATAATACCAATTTGTTAATAATATTTAAACAAGATGGTACAAATTTAAAACATATTTATGATGATCATGTAAATACCGATATGTCTTATCAACAATTTAAAGACTTATGTGGTATTTGTTGGCGGTCAGATTATGATTTTGTAGTTATTGATAAAGATTGCAACATGAAATCTGGTCGTTATCGAAAGGGATTTGATAACTTTATTAAATTTTAGAAAATATATATAACCATCATTTCAATTAAGTTAATATTAGTTCATAATCTAAACTATATCTATAAACATGAACGAGAAAATTGCCAAAGAACTAGTGAAAGCTCGTAAAGCCGTAAAGCGAAAATATCAAGCCCTAAAGTCAGATATAGCAGAATCAAAAATTCGCCAAGAAAAAGAGTTAAAGCCCATTACTCAACCTTTGCAGGAATTAATTAAAACTATAAAATCGGAACCATTAATAAAACGGGAAATATCTTCACCTTCGTTCTTTTCAACTCTTCAACATTCTAAATTTTCACCTATCAAACAACAACAACCAACAAGAAGACAGACAAACATATATAAAAAATATCTCCCCACTGAAATACCATCATTTTTGCAAGATGAAGAAATATATGAGAAGAATGATGATAGTGATAATGATGATGTTTTTTTACCCAGCCCTAGTCGCAGATTGAGTTCTACAATGACATCTCAAGCAAGAGGGCGTACTTCTAGTCCAAACGAGTCCACTATAATCGAACCAACTGACGAAGAAGTTAGACAAGACATCCTTGAATTAACTAGAACTCCTGCTTATGAGGAATATCTTGAGGCATTTCATCCGCTCGTAAGAACATTTGTTGATTTGGCAATTAAGGGTAGACGAGATGTGGATAACACTCACGGTCTAACTCATGACCCTGTAGCGGAAAAATGGAAAATTGGAGATAGTTTAATTGATTTTGAAAAAGAAAATTTGAAAGTTAAAAATTTAACCTACAAAGGAACTCCCGGATTGTATGAGCTCATTTTTTTCCAAGATCCAAAGGGTTATACATCAAAAGATCTTGAAAATTATATGGATATTTTGAAAAGAACAAACGCTTATAGAAGAAATTATGATGCTAATGAACAGATACAGGGAACTACCGATCCGAAATATCTAACAATAATTAAACCATATTTAATTGAAAAAAAAATACTGAAACAATCGAGCAAATCGACTACATCCAGCATTTCAAGCGTTTCAAGTCTAAGCAGATTAAGACCACCTCAAACACGTCAGAGAACAACAAAAACAAGATCTACAAAAGGAGGAACGTTGTTAAATTTATCAAATAAAAAAATTGATTATGTCTATTATGATGATGTAAACGAACTAGTGGAAAGATTAAAATTACTAGTTTCTTCGCAAATGGCAGGTCATACGGGCCACCAAAATGAGATTATATCAATATTGGAAGAACTTCGAGAAGCAAAAATAATTGTATAAAAGGTAATTAATTGCAAAGAAACAATTATTATGTTATAGTCCATGAAGGTAAAATGTCGATTGATAAATTCGGATCACACATACTTTTCAAAGATCAAAATAAATTATTAGAATATAGAAATGCTCCTTCTTCTTCTTCTTCTTCATCTTCTGAGATCTTAAATATTGTGGATATTAATAAAGTAAAATTGTATTATAACATTGTTTTACCTTTTATCGGAAAATGGGATTCCATTAATAATCAATATGAATTACTTCAAGATGGAAGAAATACATATGTTTTCCCATTCAAAGAGGGATATATAGAGAAAGTTGAATATCCAAAAGAAGATGTTGCTCTTCATATAAACGGTAAAGCAGTAAAATATGGAACGAAAACCAAAATTATATTAGGTGATATAATCAGTTTCCACAACGCTAAAAAATCGATAAGATATTTGCCTTTGTTTTATGGAGAACTTGTAATAAAATGTCCAATTATAATAGAACAATAAACATTCTTAATTTACAACTATGACTGTTAACTTTAAAGAAGAAATTGTTAATGAACTTCATAAGCCAAGCAGAAAATATTACAAACGTCGGAGGGTTATAGTAAAAGGTTTAAATGATTTATGGCAAGCTGATTTAGTCGAAATGATACCTTATTGGAAATTGAATAGAGGATATCGTTACATGTTGGTAGTAATTAATGTATTCTCAAAATATGTTTGGATAGAACCAATTAAATCAAAATCAGGAAAAGAAGTTACTCAAGCTATGAGAAAAATTTTGGAAACTGTTGAAAATGTTCCAAAACACCTTCAACTTGAAACTTCTCAAATTCTTGTTTGTTAATTATTTGAATTCTATAATCCACAATCTCAATGAGCGACCATAAGGTGTCAACAGAACTGCATGAAAGATAAACATAATTTCCATGCAATTTTTGAATTTTTAAGATGAGGCAATCATTATATTTATGAAAGCTTAAAGTAATGTTACCACACATCAACGATTGTGTATCTGAATTAGAAGAATAAAAATAATTAGCTATCACTCCCTGGTATTTCAACAGAGCTTTCCATTCATCTTCATTTAGACTCACATAAAATCCGTTTCTGCTTCCAATAAGAATTCTTGGTGAAAAATCACTTAAACTTATTCCAACAGCTATGAACTTGGATGAAGAATTATTTAAATAATACACTTTAGAATTTAGAAGTTTTTCACTAATTTTTATACATGAATCGTCTTTCTTAAACACATTATTAGTATTAGTGCTATACTCATTTACTTTACTGAAATTAGTATGCATGTTTATTATTAAGTGTGATCTGGTAAACTGAACTGTTTCGAGATAGTCTTTGATGATATAATATGATCCCCACCAGTTATCATCCCCACTCTTTTATCAGAAATTTTAAGGTTGTTCGTTTTAATTGTATTCTTATTATTCTGTTTTGAATTTATAATACATAAGTCCTAACACTGTTATGAGAGAAAGTAAACCTACTGTTAATACTACATTAATAATATAAGATATATAACACTTGGAATTTTCTTGCTCGTTAAAAAGGGTGTTGTTTAAATATGTAAGATTTGTTGATTTTATAGGGTTTTCTCTATGTATCAATTCGGAACATTCATCATTTTTACGTTTGATGATCCAATTTGTGTCATAAATGGTATTGTTTACATAATAATATAAAATTTTGAAGAAATTGCTATTAATGTTCATCTGCTGCATTTTAAAGGAAAATGCTTGGCTGCTATTATTAATTTTTTCAATTCTCATATGATAACATGATTGCGGTAATTCATAATCCGATGTATTTTTGAAACAAACTAAACTATGTGTCACTTTATATGGAATATGCACATATAAAGTATTTCTTGTAATGTAATATAACAAAATATATGGGGTAAGAGACATAATTAAAACACCTTAAAATTTTAATTCTATATTCTAATAAACAAGAAGAGACAACTCTATTACAGTATCATCGACTGAATGATGACATTTACAATAATTCAAATTATAAATAGCAAAAAAAAGGGATAATGAAATTTAAAACATAACAATTACAATATTTTGGATGCCATGATGACATTCGCAACAGTCAAAATTATAAACGAGAAAAAGAAAATGTTTGTATTAAA
>MU192704.1:0-25602 GCA_016904865.1 Pissodes strobi | reverse complement strand
CCCCCCTCCTGTGGTCATCAAGGGTAGGCCACAGGACCACAAACAGCTACGCGAAGATCTGAAAACAATGAGAATTTCACGCTATCAACTGAAATACACTAAAAATTCAGTGATAGTGTATTGTGAAACGACAAATGATCTCCACACCCTAAAAAGAACTCTCGAGCATGAGCACACAGAATATCATACTTATGCTGAGGCACAAGAGAAAACGCGAGCCTTTGTTCTCCGAGGGTTGGACGGGGACATAAAACCTCAAGACATAACGGAAGCTCTCTCCGACGAGTACGATATCAAACCGAAAAATGTCTTCGAAATGCGGAAGACGAGAGTGCCGATGTATTTGGTTGTGTTAGGCACTAACTACACAGTCAAAAAACTAAATAATGATGTTAGGACCCTAATGCATGTCAGGATAAGCTGGGAAACCAGGCGTTCAGGGAAACCGGTGCTGCAGTGCAAGAACTGCCAGCAATACGGCCACGCAAAAACATACTGCAATCGCCGTGTTGCCTGCAGCAAATGCGCCGGTCCCCACGACATTGTTAACTGCAATCAGGACTTTCTAAAGTGCGTTAATTGCGGCGGCTCGCACCGTTCCATCGACGTGGAATGTCCTGTATTCGTATATAAAGTAAACATGCTACAAACCACGACAACAGCCAAGCCCAAGCAGACATTTCGCCCTGCACCACCCCCGGCGAAACCTGCTTGGAGAGACGCGAGGACGCAACACGTAGCTGACGGCCCACGGGGCCAAGGCCTAAGCAATGGCCAACGAGAAGACGAATACTCAAGACAATTCCCCACGATACGCCGCAGGCAGGAGCCCCAAAACGTCAACTCTAGCAACAATGTACAGGTTAGTGGTACTGCTCGCGACCCTAATGTAAATTCTGTAAATAATAGTAACATTTCTAGTATGATGTCTAACCTTAGCAATGTTGTAAACAAAATCAACACTTTAGTTAACCTCGAACAGCTATTTCTAGCTCTAGAGCATTACTCTAACATGCTAGAAGCATGCAGAGGGAACAAGGCAGAGATCATACAGGCATCTCTGCGCTTTTTCTCACACGAGTATAACACATTTAATGTGTAAATGTTCTACACTGCATGCTGGAATTGTAACGGTATCAGGTCTAAAGTGGGCGAGTTTCGTAATTTCATGTATTCGTCCAATTTTCAGGTCGTTTTTCTCATTGAAACACGACTGACACCAGACTATACTTTAAAAATCAAACACTATAACATAGAGATATTTGATAGGCCCGATGGAATCGGAGGAGGCGTGGCCTGTCTCGTACATAGGTCGCTCCGCTATAAAAGGATACGAAACCTTAGAACTGCAATAGAACACGTTTGCATCGAGATGGAGAGCGGCCTACGTATCTGCGGCGGTTACGCGCCTCCGGTTCTCCGCCTCACGGACCGCGACTTTTTTGCACTGCTCCCGCAGAATAAAGTATCTTTACTTATTGGCGACTTTAATGCCACTCATGCTGGTTGGGGCGGCGTAACCAATGCCAAGGGCAGATTGCTCAAAAGAGTAATCGATAACGACCTGGAGATGTCCTATCATAGAACTCCAAATCCCACCTTTCTACGTTCTGACTCGTTCCTGGACATCGCTATTACCCGGGGTGCAATACGAACCACTCGACTGCAAGAGCTCAATACTCTAAACTCGGACCATCTCCCAGTCAAGATTGGCCTGTACCATAGGGTCCCCCCGACGAGCGACACCGCCGTTTCGTACAGGAATGTTGACTGGAGGATGTTCCGAGCCAGGCTGAATGAGTTGACGGTTGTTCCCGGGCAAATGGAGACTGTTCAGGAACTAGAAAACGAAGTCAGTACTCTAACAACAAACATCCAGCGCATCCGCGATGCATTGTGTCCCAGGGTTAATATACAACCCTGGACTGAATCCCTTCCCGAAAATATCCTGAATCTCATTTCCTTTAGAAACCGTTTTCGACGAAGATGGCAAAGAAATAGGACTAGAGCGGGAACCGCGCGTATCAATGCGCTGACGGAGGAAATCAAGGTACTCATCCGAGAGCACAGGAATCACACCTGGCTAAACTACATAAACAGTGTAAGCAGAGATGATGGCTCGCTGTGGAAGCTTGTCAAACGGGTCCGCGGAGGTTACGCGCAAATTCCTGAGATAAGACATCGTGGTCTAGACATCATAGATGATCTAGGAAAAGCGGAAGCCTTCGCGGACTATCTGGAGGGCGTCTATAGCGAGGCACCGGATACACTGCCTGAACAACAGCTATACACTAACACTATCTCTATCTTTCGAAACACCAAGTACCCTATTCCTCCGTTAGTACTCGATAAGCTGAAAACTACCCCTGCGGAAATCCGCAAGACTCTTAGCCGTCTTCCGAGAAACAAATCGCCCGGCCCGGATACCATTCCGAATATAGTCCTAAAAAATCTACCTAAGAAAACCCTCGTCCAATATATGCATGTAATTAACGCGATCATCCGATTGCAACACTTCCCTGAACCATGGAAGGTAGCGTGCATAGTACATTTCCCTAAACCAGGGAAAGACCTAACCCTTCCCGCCTCATACAGGCCAATATCATTACTTAACACCTTAGGTAAAGTAGCCGAACGAATTATTCTATCAAGGCTAAATAGAGCCGTTGAGGATCGAAAAATTCTCCCCCCTGAGCAATTTGGCTTTCGGGGCCAACATGGCACTGTCATGTTGGCCGCGAAAATAGCCTCAGATACCTATAAAGGCTTCAATAGTAGGCAGTCCACTGCCCTATTGTTGCTTGATATCGAGAAAGCGTTCGACAGGGTATGGCACGATGGGCTCCTGTATAAATTACTGGCAAAGTACAGTATGCCTTTGTACTGGACCGCCCTAATCGAGTCATATCTTGCCGGACGCTCTTTCTCAACCCGCATAGGCAAACACATCTCAGCCAGTAGGAGGCTACGTGCTGGGGTGCCGCAGGGTACCGTACTATCGCCGCTACTCTTCAATCTTTATATTGCAGATATCCCGTCTCATCCTGAAACCCATCTCGCCTTGTTTGCTGACGATACAGCAATATATTCCCAAGAATCCCAAGCTGAAGTGGCGAAATCTAACCTAGCTGAGCACTTAGATATCCTGATCCCTTTTTATAAACTCTGGAAAATTAAATTGAATACTGCAAAAACAGAGTTAATTATCATGTCTAGGAAACGTAAAGATATAAATGTGACCCCTCTTATAGTAGAAAACATCGCTATAACCCCTAAACCAAAGGTAAAGTACTTGGGAATAACGTTGGATAACAAATTAAATTTCAGCCATCATATGAAAGCAATAACAGCAAAAAATGCTATGATCAGAAAGGGGCTGGGCGTGCTGATCGGGACCAGATCTTATCTGAGCCCCCTCAACAAGCTCACCCTTTACAGATCTATAATCAGACCAGCCCTTATGTATGGCGCGCCAGTGTGGTGCTCTGTGGCCAAACAGTATAAAAAGAAACTGCAAGTTATACAAAACCACTACCTGCGGGCGGCGTTCTCCCTTACCCTGTGGGACCAAGTCAGGGTTGAATACCTGCACGCGTGGGCGAAAATCGACTATGTCGAGGAATATATCGACAGCCTCGCATGCAGGTTTTTCGAAAACCAGGTTAAGGGGTCGCCACTCACAGCGGACATCGCTAATACACGATACAGCCCAGAGCATCCGGTGAGACACGGCACCATCTATAGGGAAATCACCCTCTTTTACCGCCAACTAATGCCCCCCTAGGCTTAAAATTCCCTTATGAATAACTAAAATTGTAAATATTGTAAATATAATACTTAACCCAACCTTTAACTTTCGAAAAACTTTCGAAAATCTAGGAAAAAAAAAATTACTTTTTAAAATTCCCAAGTACCAGGAGCACAGGAACTAACCACACAACACCGTGGTATAAGTGACCTGTCGCGCGATTGGCCCGCTCACCGTGTTCGGACACGGGGGCGGGGCTTGTCAAGGGACTTGCTCCCAATATAAATACAACCACAATTCCCCCGTAGCTCACTTGATTTCAAGCCACCGAAGCATCCATGTCTCCGCAATCGGACCGCGGAGGCTCGACCCACACGCCCGTTACCGTTACAATCCTACCTGAACAGACATTAAGTCTTCACCTTTTATTAGATTTATTTGTGGTGTACTTTATGTTGTATATATTGTAAATAGTTAGCGTTAATTATGACGCCCTGCTCTAAGAGAGCACTTGAAGCATGGTTTTTGATAACTTTTCCATGCATAACTCCACTTTATCAATACACCAAACAAAATATAATGAATAAACAATGTGCTTAAGCAACTAAACAACGCAGCGTCTTTGAAGGGTTATCCCACGGAAAGATCAGACACACAAAAGCAGTACCACAGTCCTAAGTTAGGTTAGTTAGGGTTACCAACAACCCCTAAGGGTGCCACCAACTGCTGGCTTGAACGTTGAGGTGACAACGATAAAGCTAAACAGCAGGATGATAGATAAGCAGACTACTATACTTAGAAATGTCAATGTCACACAGTTAATATTTAAATAAATCTTATAAGTAAGTATTACAGGTAAGTTCGTTTGATCTAGTAATTATATTTCGGTCTCGTCTTCGTAAATAACCAGATGCAGATGTTTAAAGCAGGTACTTTACGACAACTTCGAGTAAGTTATTATAAGGAAGAAAATATATATTCCAGTAAAACAAAAAAATGTTTTATCATAATTTTCCAAATACCTACGTATAATTTCTTAACCGTTTCAAAACGAAAGTAATGATACCATGATATGTGTGCAAAAAAAATTAATAAAGAAGTGTGGTGGCAACACAGATATGTGAGTCTTCCGGGAAAAATGGAAGCGACAGGATAGGTTGAAAAGCATTTTCATTGGATTAGTCTTTATTCTTTTTGGAATTCTGATCTCAATGCCTTTGGAAAAGGATAGGATGTTTTTTTTAATTCAATAAGCGATAAAGTTTGTACCAGCGGTCCTGTTGCTAAAGCGAACAGTGCAGCAAATTTATACCTAAGATGTTTCAATGAAAGTTCGTTATTTTTTATGTTGTGAAGGTAATCTAGAACTATGGATGGATCACAAGTGTTCTCATATCTGGGATTGTTTGGTCTCAAACGATAAAGAGCCTTAAAAAATCTATTTACTCGAAAATCAGTGGTAATAGAAGGACCTAATAATTGTGCAATGGATGATCGATATGAATTTAGCGAACCATAGGAAACTCCTTTCTTATACCTATGGGTTAAAAAATTAAGTATATCTGGTGTCGAAGTCGATTTTTTTTTATATTATGAGACTTACAAAATGACCACCAGAGTTTTAAACCTTAATTACACTGCTTCATCGTTGATGATGTTACAGAAGCCATGCATATTTCTAGGGCCGATTTAGGCATTAGTACAAGTTTGAGTGCTTGTTTGATACGAACCCTGTTACCAGGGTAAGTGTGGCACCATAGAGGGTGTTGAACTGACCTGTCAAAAGAAGTAAGCAAATATTTAGTGGGTTTTAAATGAATGGGTTTTCTTTTTAGCAATGATATAAATATTGGATACCAAGGTTATGTTGGTCAATAAGGTACTAGGATTATACCTTCTGCGTTTATAATTTTCTGAAAACTCTTAAAATAATTGAACAAGGTTAAAAAGCATAGAAATTTAATACATTCCAGTTCAGAGTAAAAGCATCAACGTGAAAACGTCTGGATCTCTATGCCACCATACAAATTTAGGACATTTGGTGTTAATTCTACTGGCAAAAAGATCTATTTCAGGTTTTCTAAAAAACCTGATAATGTCTCGAAAATAGAGGTCATTTAATTCCCACTCCGTCTCAACATGTAATTGTCGAGATACGTTATCTGCATTTTTATTTTCTTTAGAACTAATATAGCAAGCAAAAATAAAATGTTCTTTTTCTTCACCCCACTGTCATATACCTTGACATAGACGCCCCCGCATCCTATTTATATAAGCAATGGCTGTGGTATTGTCTATGTGAAGTAAAATGTTGCATTTTTTAAGTCCCTTGGCAAAACATCTTAGACCAACGAAAGCCGCTTTAAGTTCTAAGAAGTTTATATGTTCCCGTTTTTCTGTTGTAGACCAAAAACCATGAGATTTAATATTGTTACAATGAACCCCCCAACCCGTCAAGGAAGCATATTTGAAGATATTTCGGTATCGAAATTCACCCTTCGAATAGGGTTCCTTCCGTTTAGAATTTTTGATAATCACCATTTAAGGTCATTTCTAAGAATGGATGGGATTTGCATTGATTTATTATAGTTACCAAAACACATTTCAACGCCAGATATTTTTGTCTTTCAAGTAGCTTTGTATATAGCCAACTGCAAGGTATGGCTAGACATATGGAGATTAGTTTACCAATCATTTGTGCAAAAACTCTGATCTGACAAGATTTTAATTGTCATAATTGACTTCAGTAATTTTATTATGGAAGTTTGTTTGTCTTTAGGTACAGAAATTGTAAATTCTACTGAATTGTAAGACACTTCTTTTATAGTTAATGAGAAAACCTAAATTCTCTAAACAATTTATTGTAAAGAGTAAATTATCCTTGCTGTCATTCATTATAAATGTTTCCTAACAAAAGAAAATCATGTATTGACTAATATGTACCTACTAGCTTGCTTGCTACTAGGTAAGCAACAACGGTTTCATTAATTTTGTGAAAATTACTGGTGCACAGTTAAACAAGAATTCGCACACAGAAACAATGCGTCCCTGAACTTAAATCTTAAAATCTTTTTATGTTATGCATGAATTGGGATAAGAAAATAGGCATCTGTAAGGTCCAAAGTTGTCGTATACCAATTTTTTTATGATATTGGATACAGTTTTATGACCTTCTAGCTTAAACTGCTGAGTGTTAATAAATTTATTTCAGTTTTTTAAATTTGAAATTAATCTGTACGAGCTATCGTACTTAGGCCTTAGAAAAATATTAGAAACATATTGACCTTTGCACGCTTTTACCATGTTAATTGCTCCAGAGCAAAGTAGTTGCTGAATGCAACTGAAGAGTATATGTCTCCTCTTTTATCAACCACTTACAACAAACAGGCTGAAATAACTGAATTGGTGTTTTGTGGAAAGGAATTTTCAGACCAGAGATCCAAGACAAAACCAATTCGTCTTGTGTTAGTTATCGCCATTTTACTTCGAAAGTTTTTACCTCCCCACTGCTGTACTAAACTTACTATGATGACTTACCGCTTGTATCGGTCCTTGGTTCGTGCTGACAGCCGGTACTCTGTTGTGGTCTTCCTGCTATCTTGATTATTGTTACCTCGAACTGTCTTCCTGTGCAAATCCATATAACGTTGTTGGAAAGCTCGCTGCACGTTCTGTAGACGTCCATCCTGGCTGCCTCCAGGTTGTACTACTGGGGTGGACGGCTGTAGTTTAAAGTCTTGTCTTGGACAAGAGGCTGTTTTTTTTTAGTTTTGTGTTTAAGATCTAAGCTGGACCTCTCTAATTCTTTAGCAACCTTGATCTTGTCACTAAACTTTTCCCCAAAGAGCCAGCCATCGGATGACACGTTAGTTAGAGTGTCTTTCAAATCTCTACTCTCTTCACTCTCTTCTTGTAGCCGATTGGGTTTGATGAAACCCCTACAGCAATTTTCCTGCGTCACCACAGCCTTATGTAGTTCATGTCCCCCCCCCCCCCCCAGATAACAAATTTGTAAGTAGATGATCCAAAGCCGAGATGGCAGCCCCAATCTGATTCTGTTGGCCGGTAAGTTTTTCATCCCTACCTGTAACTTGACCATTTACGACTTCAGCAACTTCCGGATTTAATTGGGCCTTGCCAGTATCGGACAGTTTTCCGCGTCGGGATATTTTTTAATCAAGCTATTTTCCTTCTCTAAACGTACTTTCATTTTTGAGCATTTTAGTCGATCGGCTTGTGATGCCTTTTTGAAAAGGAGGAGGGAGGGGGGGGGGCAAGTATTGTTTGTCTGGAAGTTCCTCCCCTATCATTTCCAGAATCGTGTCATCTAGTTCTGGAGTTGGTGGTATATATAGTGATGCCTGAAGCTCATTTTGGCCCGGGCTTGGGTTAGCCTTTAATCTTCCCTTTAATTTGAATTATTTGTAATAAAAGTTGTCATAAAATAATAATGTACCCGAGTTCCACATGTAGAATAAAATTGAAACCCAAACAACCACAAGCCTCTCAATTTTAAGGTTTACCTGTAAGGTCATCTGTGTTTATATTGGCGTCTTGGATTGTGCCGGCTTCATCGATCGAAATTTCATAGCCCGAAAATAGTCCTGCTGAAGGCGATGAGCGTCGTGAATGTTACGGATAACGAGAACGATCATCCCTCACCGATTCAAGCCGAAAAACGTTTAATTGCCTTTTAATTTTTTTTTATATTTACGTAGAAGAGTTTCTTCATCATCTGAAGTCTGTGTCTTCTCCTTTTGCTATGTTTCGGCATTTCACACTAATTAACGGACAATATTAGGTATAACCGTTTTGAACAGCAAACTTGTCTTGACTTTGACTTTGGCATATACGGATTGACGCTGTTACGAGGAAATTTTCCAGAAACCGCCCCCGTCCAGGCTTAGCTAGCGCTCAGGCGACACTCCGAAATAGGGTATACCCAGTTTGATGGAGGAAGTACACGCACTTGTCTTTAAAAATGATTATCAATCGAAACTATGCCGATAACACGACACGGTACGCGGCACGTGTGGTTCGTTCGGCACGAGAAAGAAGAATGACATCTAGGTACGGGGTGGCGAGATGCAGGGCAGATGGATTTTTTGGCTTTAAACTCGTGGTATTCGGTGCGAAATGGGGAGATTACATCTGGTTATTTACGAAGACGAGACCGAAATATAATCTTAGTTTGGGTTAGTTTGGGTTAGACTTTGTGACTGAAACTTCATATATCTCTATACGTATATACAAGGTGTTTCATAATTGAATGCCAATATTGAAGGGGGTTAATGTAGGAGGTATTGGTTATTATGTGTATTGTCTTATATACAAGTTTATAAACATTTTTTGAAAAATAGTTTTTTTTAATAACTCCGAAAAACATTAGCTTTATTCATTAAGCTTTTTGCTATAGACTAGGCATAAGTGCATCTTTTTTAAATTATTTTGTTTTTTAACCAGTGATGTCCCAATTAAGTTAATCATGTTTTGAATGAAAAAATGATATGCCACTGCTTTTTCCAAAATAAAAAATAAATTATTAATGCTGCTTCATTTTGGTATAAAAAGATATCTTGATTTTTTTCCCTATCATGAACTATTTCTAATGAAACTACGGGCAAATACTCCTCTAGAAACCGGAGATAGTTATTATCATTTCGCTTTTCTGGTAGAAAAAAAGGTTCAATTAGGTGATTCAGGGGCAGATGGTTAAATTCAACAATTGAACGCGGATTTTTTTGGCCCAAACATGATTATTGAGGAAATTTCTGATTGCATTTTGTGAGAAATTAGCTTCGACCGTGAAAATAATTTCACAGTCAAACAAGGGATTTAGCGCAATGTCCTCCAAAAGCCATAGACAAAAGATCAGTTGCAAACTCGGTTGCAAAGGAAAATCTATATACAAGGGAAGTAAAGGATATAAAAGAAAATCATGAAGAATTCTCAAATTCTCAAATTCAGAAAAACATGAAGAATTATAATGTACGAGATATTCAAGATATTTTTAATTTTTCTAGTACTAAGATCCGGATTTTCAACAATTGGAATTAAAATTTCTCTTTCAATTTCTGGCGTCCTTTTAGTAAAACGGGCACCTTTTAATTGATTGTTTGGCATAAAAGTACCAGCTTCAAACCTTTCATGTACGTTTGAAAATGTTCGTCATACCAGGTGGCTTTATATGGAAAGTGCTGTTGAGACAATCACTCCTCTAAACTCCGCTGTACCAGTCCTAAGCCCAATGTTATCCAAGAGATGACAAGACTTGAAATGCAGGTATTGGGAATAAGTGAAATTAGATGGCCAGGAAATGGCAAATGTCAAATTCAGGACCACACAATATATTACTCTGGCAGCGGCACCGGTCAACATGAGAGCGGTGTTGGAATTATTATCAGTAAAACTATTAGTAAACTTGTTACAAACTTTATTCCCGTGTCAGAGAGAATAATGGCCATCCAAATTGAATCGACACCTGTACCTCTCAATATTGTCCAAATATATGCGCCGACCGCTGACAAGACTGACCAAGAAATAGAAAATTTTTACGATTCCCTTGCAAATACAGTGAGACAATTACCAGGACATAATGTAAATATCGTTATGGGAGATTTCAATGCTAAGATTGGGAAAGGAAGATATGGAGAATGTGTAGGACCATATGGACTGGTTGAGAGAAATGAGAGAGAAGCCCGTCTGAGTAGTGTTTCAACGGAGGAGCAACTGATACTTTTGAATACGTTCTATAAATTACCTGTCCGAAGACTTTACACATGGACATCGCCAAGAGATAACCCCGGAAATATTGTAAGGAATCAAATTGATTACATTCTTGTCAATAAAAGATTTAGAAACAGCTTCACGTCAGTAAAGACCTATCCTGGAGCAGATATCTCTTCAAACCATAATCCGGTAGTTGGATCTCTCAGAATGAAGCTTAAACAGATTAAAAAGAAAATAATGGCCTCCAAATGCTGGGAAATAAAGAGACTTAAGGAAGTACCAACCAGAGAACAAGTGAAAACAGACATTCAGAACACCTTTAAAAATATGCCAAAAAAAAGTAACGAAGAACATCTTGGGACGATGCAATGCGAGATTGATCGAGTCGGTGAGAGATACCTTAGACCTATAGCTACCAAAAAGAAGCCCTGGATGACTGACGAAATCCTACAGCTGATGGAAATTAGGCGATCTTATAAAAATAAATATATCCCAAACTACAAACGTACACAACAACAGATCAATAGGGAAATAAGAAAGGCTAAAGAAAGACACCTTAAGGAAAAATGTGAAGAGATAGAAATTCTGGAAAGTAGGTACGACCACTTTAACATGCATAAGAAAGTCAAAGAAGCTGCAGGCCTTTTTAAAACACAAACGTGTGGCAGTTTAACCGATAAAAATGGCAAACTTATAATAGATAAGGTCAAAATAGGCACCTGGAAAAAGTATGTTGCAGAACTCTTTAACGATGACAGAGGTGGATGTCCTTATTTTTCTTGTGAAATAGGATTTTCTATTACCACATGCGAAGTGAAAAAGGCCATATTACAGATGAAAGACGGTAAGGCTGCTGGTCCAGATGATTTCCACTCAGAGTTTCTGAAATTACTTTATGATGACGGTACAAAATGGCTGACAACAATCTTTAACTCCTGGCTTAGGTCTACATTTATAACTATTCCGAAAAATCAAACGCAAAACAATGCAACGACTACCGCACCATAAGTGTCATGAGCCATTTATTGAAACTTTTCTTAAAAATTCTCCAACAGCGAATATACAAAAATTGCGAACAACACATCGGACGAACCCAATTTCGATTCAGAAATGCAGTGGAGACCAGGGAGGCTTTGTTCTATATCTAAGTCCTCTTCCAGAGAAGCAGAGATGTCAACTGCGACATCTATGTTTGCTATATTGATTACTAAAAAGCATTTGACAAAGTCCAACACGACAAACTAATTGAAGTGCTGAGGAGGATTAGTCCGGAAAACAAAGACTTAAGAATTATAGCAAACCTATACTGGAACCAAACTGCCACCATTCGCATTGAAGGTGAAGAATCTGAAGATATTAGAATACAAAGAGGAGTAAGACAGGGGTGTGTGTTGTCTCCTCTGCTGTTCAACCTATACTCCGAAGAAATATTTAAAGAAGCTCTGTAAGTTCTAAATGAAGGCATATTGGTGAACGGAGATTTTCTAAATAATATCAGATATGCCTACGACACGGTAGTATTCTCCAACAGATAATGTCAAGAGTTACAACCACTAGTCACAGTTCGGACTAAGTCTAAATACAAATAAAACGAAATACATGGCCATCAGTAAAAATTCAACACCAACAGGACAACTACTGGTAGATGGTAAAGCAATAGAGAGGGTTAACAAATATACATATCTTGGCTCTACAAAAAATGAACAGTGGGATCACTCAGTTGAGATTAAAGTTCGCCTTGAAAAAGCCAGAGCACAGTTCGTAAAGATGGCTAAACTTCTTAAAAGCCATGACCTAAGATAAGACTTCTCCGCTGCTGCTTTATGGAATCCTGGACCCTCACAGAGGCTAGCAGTAAAAAACTGGAGGCGTTCGAAATGTGGCTGTATCGACGCATACTAAGGATTTCTTGGTCAGAACACATAACAAATAGGAGTGTCTTGGAAAGATTGCATAAAGATGTAAAGATTCTCAAAACTATCAAGAAGCGAAAGCTGGAGTATTTCGGGCACATTATGAGAAATAGAGAAAGATATGAACTTTTGCAACTGATAATCCAGGGGAAGGTGTTCAGTAAAAGAGGACCGGGAAGAAGAAGAATATCGTGGCTGAAGAATTTAAGATCTTGGTTCAATATGTCAACAACTGGACTTTTTCGAGACGCTGTAAACAAAGTTCAGATAGCCCTGTTGATCGCCAACATCCGATGAGGGATAGGCACTGAAAGAAGAAGAAGCCTCTGGTGAGCTGTTGTCAGCCAAACCATACTTGCAATGAATATCTGCCAACTCCTGACTAGTGATATTAACAATTAAAAAAAATGCTCTATATTTTAAATATCAAATTAACTAGATCCAAGTTGAGTTTAAAAGACTGTCAAAAGTAATACAACAAAAGGATATAATTCAACAATCAAAATTTACTTTGTAGAGAATTTTAATATTCTGCTGCAGATCATTTTTGTTCCTTACTTTTTTTTACGGAAAATAACTCAAGACACGAAAAAAATCAGCAGTTATTTTTTAGTACAATATGAAGAACATTAATAAAGCAATTTTTGGTTTTTGGAAAAAGCAGTGGCGTGTGGCGTATAACTATTATTTTCATTCAAAATAATCAAAAGAATGTGTCTTTATACCTAGTTTACACCCACAAAGCTTAATAAAAATAACTAATTTGGTTTCGAAGTTATTTAAAAAAACAATTTTTTTTCAAAAGGATCTTTATCACCCTGTATATTAAAAATAAAGCGAAAACGGGGCTTTGTTTATATGAAATTTTTGTCTTAAAATCATGCATGAGATTACTAAAATAATACGCTACTGCTTTTAAGAAATTAAGCTAATATTTACAATCCCAAACTAAAAAATAAAAGTCATAGTTTTTGAAGGGATTAAACATTTTCGAAATAATTTAAAAAAATATAGATACTTACATGCCGTTCTTCAGCAGAATTAATACCTGAAACAGAGAAGAGTAATTAATATAAATACACAAGTTGATATACGAGGTTTACCAGGGGAAATGGAAAAGTTATCTAAACATTGTGAAAATTGTGCCGGTCTGTATACTTATATTCAGTTTTGACATGCCCGGCGACTCTAAGAAAATATCTTTTATTTAATTTTATTTAGTGTTCAATATCGCTTTGTTGAAGTTTTCACTTCCGTCGCGTGGTCTTAAGCACACACCATATTTTATTTTAATCGAATTTCTTCCTTACTTCTTCGTCTATAGGTAGGTAATGTATTCTGTCAGTGAATTCCGAATAATGACAAAAAAAATCTTAAGTAAACGGAACGTTAAAAATAGACCGTATTAAATTTCAAATCTGATGCTAAAACCGCAAATACAAACCACTTACGCCCGTTTGATATTCATGAGGCCCGATGCTTTACACTCGCTAAGTTTTCCAGTTTATTGTTTGAGGGAGCGGCGTGGCGCGTCACAAAAAATGGCCGCTGTCATGAATTTTTAATATCACGTATTTGGGAAGAGCGCCGCGAGTCGAGCGAGTTGGCCAACAAAGGCCCGCCTGTCCTAATTACGATTGTGCTTTCGCGAGTAAATATTATAGGGAGACTGTAACTCGCTTAATTCCGGGCACTATTCCTCGGCTAAGCCTCTTGCAATTATTAATACCAGTCGCGTGAGGTAGGTAGGGACATAGGGCTACAATATTATTAGATCCTCACCTATAATACCCTATCCCTATCAGGAATATTTTAAGAATAGTATCCTGGATATTTATTATGCTATTTTTGTATTCTCTTTCCCTCCCTTGTGTTTTCGCTATTGCCAACTTTATAAATTAGACTCATTGGACTCTGAACAACATAAATATATTGTTATCGCTGTTGCCAATTTTATACATTGGGCTTTAAACAATATTAATGTTTTCTTCGCTACTATTGACGCTGTTGCCAATGCCATGAATTGACCCCTAAGGAAGACACATTTTCCCTTCTTTCTCTACTAAACTATTCTAACAGTTGCCAACTTTATGAACTTGTTGAACCCTGAACAAGATTAATGCTTTGTATTATTTTTCTCGTTCTCGTCTATTCTAGCTATAAATTGAACATCAAACGAGATTAAATTTTTGTATATTATTTTCATTCATCTCTACTCAAAGTTAAAATATGCTTTATTGCCTTAAATAGAAAAAACTTGTTGACAAACCGTTAAATATACATAATTATCATTAAAGAAAAAAACAAAAATATGACATTATTAACCGAACAGTATTAACAATATTAAAAATCACAGCTTCATAGTTTGTCATAAGCTAAGAAGATACATTAGGAGTAAAAAGTGTTAAATTTCAAAACAAGAAAAGTGAAATACACAAGTCAAAAACCAACAACAATAAACACAAATTTTATCACCAATCTGTAATTGTAGTATTTTACAATATTGTAGTAAGCCTTGTTTTTTAAAGCATTGGAAACGGATTTCCGGAACATGTCGAAAATAGCACCGATAAAAATAGATTAAAACCTACGTTATGTTATTATGATATCTTGCACAATTTTACTTACTCACTGTAACGGAATATATGTTAAATATAATGTTATGAAATATTTGTCTATTCCGCTCCATTTATTCTACCTATTTGTCAATGGTTTTCAATGTTTGGTACATTGATAGGCAGTTCAATGTTTAGTATATTGATAGGCAATGCTTGAATGCTTGCTTAGCTTGACGCCGTGTTTCTTACAACGGTTGTCACGTGTTTTGAGCTGGCCAATAAAAAAAAAACGTTGAATTTTAAATGGGTAGAATATATACAGTTTTGAAAAATTCCGTCTCATCTTGTGTTAAAACGTCGGCACAGTGAGTCCTAATAATTTTTGATCTTAAAATATCTTATTCATTCTGCATATTTTTCAATAATCCTTTCATACTTTGAATATATAATTAAAAATTGTTTCCAATTCAGTTAGATATATTTGGCTTTTGTATTGCATTTTTAAGTAATTGTGATTTCAACAATTCTAAATTTTTTGGTGACCTTAAGGATAAATACCGATTTTTTTTGGTGAATAGTCGCATTTCTTATTGGTCAAATTCGTGTAATTTGATAATGGTTTAATCCAAATTTGTCGAGAGCGGAATTATTTCATCGTTTTAAACGGTCACACACATTATTTAGATATTTTCATTCAGATTTGACGATATTGTTGGGAGAATTCGCAGAGCAGATTTTATCTTTTCCTGTAGAAGGCAGTAAATTGAATTTGTAGTAGAATTTCTCTGGGTTTTTCGTAGCAATATTGTTAGTTATAGTAAATTTTTCGCTTTTCAGACTTATTTCATTACTTTTTCAGATTATTTGTTGCTTTAAACTATAATTATTATTGCTTATCGTGTCAACGTTTGATCCATGATGTATCTGTATTGCTTTGCTTATTAAAGAGGTTAAGCACGTGTAAAATTACCTGGTTGATTTTTTCTTTATCTATAAACATAGTTCCTATCTCAAAGCGAGATAGTAATTATCTTATCTTTATCTTTATCTTTGATTAATTGAGACGTAATTTACGTCCAATTATTGTTTATGTGCCAAGGGCCATCTTAATAAATTAAGTTACCTATTTGGAGTCATTAGACTTGTTTAAGAGAGGTTATACCTCGTTCTTCTTTTTTTTTATTAAAGTCTAGTGATTTTCTATTTGAAGTTGCCGAGAGCCACTGTTGGACAAGTTTCATAACTTTCTTTTAAATTTCTAATTTCAATCATTATTTCTTTTAAATTTCATATTTCTAATTAAAGAAAAGAAATACCTTGAGTAGCAGTAATTGTTCATAGTGTCATTTAATCATAATTATCTATAATTTTTGCTCAACTTAAATTGTAATTTAAGTTCTGATTATGTAATCAGTGAATTTTCAAGTTGTTGGTTAAAACCTTGTAGATCAAACTGAGGTCCATAGGATACTCTTTTGTATAATTATAATTAGCTGTGTACACCGGTCTAAGACACCCAATTCTTTTTTTTTTTCATGTAAACGTTCAACGTTCCTACAAGACAACAGTCACACAGATCATTGTGGTGACAGTCGATCCGATAGCAGGCACGTGCAGACAACTGGGAACCATTCCTGGAATGACTGGTAAGCCCTGGACACGCCTATAGCTAGGAAGCTTAGGTACAGGCATTTGAGTTTCAAGAGGAGGTCCCAAACGATCACGTGGTTTGCGGATAATACAAGAACAGTTAGGAACGTAGGTAACGCGTTGCTTATATAAAAGAATTGCAAAGACCTAGATTTTATTTATTTTAAGTTTGTCAAACACCAAAGCTAATTTCAATTTCATCATTTTGGTAAATCAAATTCTCAATGATCAATTGCATTTGATTGCATTTATAATCTAATTTTAAGTCAATTCTCATTTTTACCATTTTTGTTAACTAAATTCTCAGTAATCAATTATTGCATTTGATTGCATTTGTAATCTAATTTTAAGTCAATTTTCATCTTATGTTCATAACTGCAGTGCACATGGTTATATATAGTTAATATATAGTTGTTTTTAATTTACCTTTTTTGATTTATCGCAAGTGGCGCCATATAAATATTAGGCCACCAAGGGAAATCGTTCAATCCACGCCTTCAAATAAACTAACTAAATTAACTTATGCTCTATCCTTACAAATTGGTGAATGAGCCAAATAATAAGTTATAAGTACGACTGAGCTAGAAATTCATCACAAAGTGGGCAACACTAATTAGTCACAAAGTAGCGCCCAACTAATTAATTAAAATAATTAAATACCTTTTAGTTATAAATTGGCGCCCAACTTTGTTATATCACAATGCACTCGACGGCAACAAAATTAGGGAAATTTGAGAGAAAGGTGCGTCATGTAAATTAAACCACAGATTCCTAATACACCTAATTTATTAGAGAGAAACGTGCCGGACTCAGCCTGGAATTCACGACGGGAAAGAGTACGGCAGAGAAACCCTCGATCTAAATTTCTAAACCGAATTATGCTGTATAACCTTTATTAGTATAATAATTAATTAAATTGCTGTCTCCCGTACCACAGTTCGTAGTTCCACACTTGTAACAATACATTTAAAACTGAAGAGGTTGTTGTTAGTTAGCCAGACGCCGCTGGAAGGTACTGAGGACCTGGATTACGGAGGCTACCCAGCTATTTAGTTGCAATTTGGGCCAATATCTCTAGAATGATCATTACATTTATAACTAGGATATTCTCCCGTCAGGATAGGAAATGGTTAGTAGATTCATCAAGGCCCTTGCGTACACTCTCAGTCATACTAAAATTAAATCCAAATAATACATTTTCTGTTTTCATTTAAACCAGTGTTGTTCACAGCATAAAACGATTTCATTAAATATGTACACATGTTATGCCATCAAATATGAATTATCCATGAGAATAGAAGAAATACTTGTACAAATTATGTTAATAATAATATTATAAATTTAACTGACCTGTAATGACATGTTAAAGCACAGAAGCAAAACAATTCATCAAAATAAATCGTACACTGCGCCGGCTTTTGACTATCTATCTCCGTTCTCGAGCGATACGCTTTCCGATATCCTCCAAAAAACTCGCAAAACCCGACTTCAATTTATGACTTGTTTTTCTCTTTTTCTTTCTTTACATCTATATAGGGTGTTCCAAAACCGAATGTATAGTCTAACGAAATAATATTTTAAATCTGCGGGTTACCTCAAAGCAAAGGCAGGTATTTATAAATTTTGATATTCTCATAAATTAATGAATTCTTTGTTAAGGCCGATTTAGGGACTGACAGGAGAATATTTTCAGACTGAAGTATTTGATAGGGCCCAGACCTCTTAGACACAGAACATTCTTTATGAATTAAACATACTGTTTCAAGTATAAACAATGCCACCAAAGTTAAAATGTGTGATTGGAGAAATAAATGCCTGCAATGATCAATGGATATTGCCCTGTTCAGACACCTAACTACTCTTTTCTAAAGAACGAAAACTGAATTAAACAGCTTCTTGCCGCATAAGCCACAGAAAGCAAACTCGTATCTAAGCTGAAACTCTACCAACGAGTAATAAACGACCCTTGCCGAGGGGAAGTCCAATTCATGGGATACTACTTGCAGAGCATAGCAAGCAGATGCTAATTTTGAATTTAAAGCGCAATGATGCCTAAGAATTTATCATGAGTGGTGCTCTGAATTGTCTGATTATGCAAAGAGATTGAAGTTAGTGGACATTTCAACGACAAAACAGATAGAGTTGGAGTGACACCGCTTTTTAACACTCTCAATATCTTGCAAAACTGTGAGTTTCAGGTCGCTAGTCACATGCCCATGCCATAGAATTGTAGCATCATCACCAAAAAGTGTGATTTTACCTTGAATATGTAGAGAGGCCAGGCTATTTGTATAAAACAAAAACAAAATTGGACCCAGTACTGATCCCTGTGGAACAATCCTCGAAATAGCTCCAGTCTTTGAACGCTTCTAATTGCACTGGACCAGTTATGACCTCCCGGAGGTGTAGCTTTGGGACCAATGAAGAGTGCTACCTCGAAAGCCATATCGTTCAAGCTTCAGCAGGAGTGTTCTGCGATCCACACAGTCGAATGCTTTTGCCGCCGCAGCATCGCCGTCGTTAAGACGTAAGTAAACACTCTCCAAGAAGGAAAAGATAGCATGGTCATTGTACTTTGATTTGTGGAACCCAAATTACGACTCACTTAAGATGCCAAATTGAGATAGGTGTTCCACTATTTGTATTTTCAATAACCTCTGAGAGCGTAGACAGTAGGGAGATTGGACGGATATTGGATGGATCACCTGCATCTCCACCTTTGTGAATAGGTATAACCAGAGCCGTTTTTAAGCAGTCCGGAAATACACCTAATTGAAATGATTGGTTTAAAACGTGTACCAAGATCTGCAGGACACAATCAAGCACACTTTCCAGTGGTGAAACTTTATGCCTCATGATCCGACAAGCCTGCAGAGACAGTATGATAATCCGAATCAGAGTTGTCAAAATTAACATAATCTATAATGGTAGCGGAAAATTGAGAAATTCTGAAATAATCAGTATTGTGCACTGAGAGATCAAAAGATGCAAACAAATTTTTTAGATTTATAATGATGTTGGATCTTTTCTTAAAAAAGTCTATATTAAAATCACCTGCCACTACCAATATTGCTGAGACTGGGAGATTATTTAAAAAATGCTCGAGTCGTCCCAAAAATAAATCCACATTTGTATCAGGAGACCTATAAACTGTACCTTAAATAAGATGAATATTTTGTATGTTATCTGTTTCTTCTCTACTATTCTTGGTAATGCCGACTTTATAAATTGACCTCACTGACCCCTGAACAAGATTAATGTTTTGTATTGAGGTAACCGAGGTAACCCGCCTATTTAAAATATTATTTCATTAGACCTGATACATTCAGTTTTGAGACACCCTATATATAGATATTAAAAAAAGAAACAGAGAAAAACAAGTCATAAATTGAAGTCGAGTTGCGAGGTTTTTTCGAGGAGATCCGAAAGGTATCGCCTGAGAACAGGTTTTTCTCAAATCAATTAAAACTGATGATTGATTCGGTATCAATGATGATTTGGCCTACCTAAAACACGGCGCGCTACTGAAATATAGGGATAGGGAAAAAATTACTACATGGCTTCTAAATAGTATCTTTTACTGTTTCAAGTGTTTCTGCAATCCTATTTAGGGAAAAAATGCCTGGTATGTGCATTGTAGAAAAAAGTAATGATTATTAGTATTTTTTGGGATACACGAAAGGAACCTCCCCGTAAATCGCTTTTAATATCCGTGGTCAAAAAAATCGATCGGACGTACCCTGGGCAATGCTAAGTGGCAACACTTAGCGGCTAATCCTTTCACCACCGAGAAGAGACCAAAGACTTTCTGTGCAATGGGATCACACCCACCCAATCGGCACTTTTCAGAGCCATACCTGACGACAATATCAATTAATATTGAAGGAATTTCTGCCGATAAAGAAGAGCTTCTAGCACTTCTTTGTAAAAGAACTAATTGTGACATTTTATGTCTTCAAGAAACACATAGAGACCTGACGAGGAATAGACCAAATGTAAGTGGTATGAAACGCATAGTGGAGGTGCCACACCTCAAGCACGGCAGTGAAATTTTCGCAAGAAACGACCTAGTCATTAAATTAAGTGCTTATACCCATAAAACGAAATTGGTGAAAACCATTGAACTCTCAAACTGCACAGTGCCAGGCAAACCGTTCGCTTTCTTACTACCCGCCAACTTTGCAGCACAGACGTGGGGGTACACGGACGCGGACACGAATGGCCCCCTCGTCGAGGAGTGGGCTGAAGACCACCATCTCAGTCTAATACATGACCCAAAGCTCCCAAAATCGTTTTACAGTAAAATATGGCGAAGGGGATACAACCCGCACATGTATCTTGTAAGTTCGCAAATTAGTGGATACTGCCTGAAAGAGGTGTACGACCATATACCAAAATCACAACACCGTCCTATCGGCATAAATGCATACGCAGCTATCAAAACCGTGGAAATGCCCTTCAGGCGTCGCTTCAATTTCAAAAAGGCCAACTGGAAGCAATATTCCGAAGACCTCGACGGTGCAGTATTGCAAATTAGAGCTCTCCCACAGAACTATGAACTTTTCGTGGAAACACTGAGGAAAATCTCAAGGAAACACATACCTAGAGGGTGCAGAAGGAACTACATACCGGGCCTCAGACAAGACAGCTAGTCACTACTGACAAGGTACAAGCGACTATTTGAGGAGGACCCTTTTGGCGTGTAAACGATTGCATGTGCAGATGCCTTGATGAGGACCTTAGGCGAAGAAAGGCAAATAAGATGGATTGATACCCTTGAAAAGATGGATATGACGCATAGTAGAAAAATAGCATGGAATTTATTAAAGAAGATCAACTGTGATAAAAAGGCTGTGATACAATCTAGTCAAGTTACCCCCAATCAGATCGCCCACCAACTCCTACTAAACGGGAAAGCCGCCACTGTCAATCGGCAAAACAGGGGAGGGTACAACAACCGGCAAGCGGCTGCGCCAGCTCCAAATAACGGCATGCTCTGGCTACCGTTCAATCTGAAGGAGCTCAACAAAGGCATAAATTCCATGAAAAATGGGAAGGCGGCGGGAGAAGACGACATATGTACCGAGCAAATAAAACATTTCGGAGATGAAACAAAGAAATGGATCCTGCAACTTTTTAACTACTGCAAAAAATACTACCAGATTCCCAAACTCTAAATCGTAAATCTAGTCGTTGCCCTCCTCAAACCAGGCAAGCCGGCCGAAGAACCTAGTTGCTACCGCCCTATATCACTGCTCAGCCACCTGTACAAACTCTACGAAATGATGATTGGATCGGATCCAACACGTTATCGAGGAGAAGCTTATTCCCATGCAAGCGAGCTTCCGAGCCGGGAAGAACTGTACGGGCCAGGTCCTTCATCTGACAGAACTCATTGAGAGTGGCTTCCAAGCAAAACTCACCACCGGGGTTGCATATATAGATCTAACATCAGCATACGATACAATGAATCACAAAAGGCTGATGAGGAAGATAACAGATATCACTAAGGAAGACCAACTGGCAAAAGTAACCTAATCGCTTCTGCAAAATAGGCGCTTTTACGTTAATTTTGAAGGGAAGAAAAGCCGATGGCGCAACCAACGGAACGGCCTCCCACAAGGAAGCGTTCTATCACCTCTCCTATTCAACATATACAGTAACGATCAACCTATCCTCCAGTATGCCAACCACTTTTTATACTCAGACGACCTCGCCCATGCCGTGCAAGATTGTACTTTCCACGGAGTTGAGAAGAAGCTGGAAGACGCCTTAAGAAGCCTCTCGGTGTACTACCAAGCGAACTCACTGAAACCAAACCCGGCGACAGTAGTATGCCCCTACCACCTGAAGAATCTCGAGGTTGTGGGACAATGTTGAACTTACCCACTCCGACGCTCCCAAATACCTTGGAGTCACGCTGAACAGGACGCTAACCTACAAAGCTCATTGTCAGAACACCATGATGAAAGTCAAGACACGGAACAACCTTCTGAGGAAGCTGCGCGGCAGCAAGTGGGGCGCAAAGCCAAGCGTTCTGATTAAAACCGCCAAAGCCTTATGCTACTCAACGGCCGAATACGCCTGTCCTGTCTGGACCAGATCAGCCCACGCGAAGAAGGTGGATACGGCGCTGAACGAGACCTGCCGCATAATCACAGGGTGTATGAAGCCCACACCACTCGATAAACTACAACGCGCCGCCGCGCCGCACCGGCATGGAAGCACCCCACATACGACGATCATCAGCTGAGTATATTGAGCGTTTTAAACAGACTTTTGACCCCAGACACGTCATGAAGGGCATGATGAGCCACCACCGCCAAGACTCAAGTCCAAGAAAGGGTTCCTACAGTCGATTCCCATCGACCCCCCACCCTTTTTCCCAGTCACTCACCAACTACGTCGGGAATCCAGCTGGACTGGAAGACGTGGTCAACCCTTAACCAACTGCGGACTGGCGTCGCGCCAACCAGGAAGAACCGAGCTAGATGGGGCCAACTAGCCTCGGACGACACTAAGTGCGAATGTGGTGCGACCCAAGATAATAGTCATCTACTCCAATGCGCCCTCTGCCCCACTACCTGGACTTTGGACGACCTTTGAGAGTGCACCGACAACGGCGTCAGGGTGGCAGTATACTGGGCCCAGAAACTACAATGAGTCTCAACCTCGGGCACGAAAAAGTAAGTAATTAGTATTTTAATGGAGTTTTCATAAATCCCCCTAAATTGTATAAATCCAATAACCAAGCGGACATGTTTTTATGTGCGCAATAAGGCAAAAATTCATGGGTTACTCAACAGCAAAATCTATCCAACATAAATTCAAGACGCAATTTAAAAGTTTTTCACTTCGCCCCGGCCCCGTCTGTATCCACTCCCTGTCCCGGCAGTCTAATTCATAAATCATGGAGCGAAATAACTAAATTTCACGCAGAAGAGAGTTATCGTGCCACTTTGCGAGTTTCGAATTAGCCCGGATTCGGTTTTATTCCTCGTCGTTTTCGCCTGCCTGCCGTTAAAGCGGTTATTTCGTAGATAATTAAAATAAATGCACGCCGAAACCATTATTTGGGTCGCGCATATACGGCATTTTAATGCAATCGATTAGGCAGATCATTTGCACGTGCATGGTGAGGAACATTGACATAATTTAGTGTCCCGTTAATGTCACTCTTTGTTTTTTATGCACCCTGTATAAATAAAATACCAGGCTTTTTGAGGAGACATTCTGAGCATTTTAAATTGCCCTGTACAACATTTGCATTTTTTTTGCACCTTTGTGTATGTGTAGCTGCAAAGCAATTATGTGAGTTTGTCACATTAATGAGCCACCCTGTATATGCAGGGTTCGCAAAAAAAGTCACCATCATATTACGCAATTTTTACTAGCTGTTTCAACTGCGATAAAGTCAGTGTGCATGAAGAAAAAGGACTAGATTATATTTGATAATGTACAGGGAGATGTAAAAAATAAGAAAGTGTGACATACTGTTAAATTAAAAATATTTGAAATCAAAATTTCCGTAATAACAGAGCTGAAAATTCTAAATTACTCGAAAACTGTATGTCGCTCGAAAAATTATTGTAATATTCCCATAGGATACTGGCTTTTTATCGGATATCCAATTTTATATACAACATTTGAGAAGTATTTTTAATATTGATTTCTCAGAAAAAAACATTGATAAAAGTTGATGCATGAAAAAAACAAAAAATGTGGCATTACAAAAATAACACAAAATTCAAGCATCGACACATTTTAATATTTTTGCGCACTCTGTACATCTTGACTGAAGCCTGAAATGGCAAAATGGTTTTTACTTACGTATTAACTCTCATTAATTCTAAAACATAAAAAATTAAAAAGGTTCTCTTATGATGCTGACTTTTTGCGGCCAGCGTACCCGGCGATCAAGATTCCCTGTAACTTGCAAAATTTCGGAAACATCATATTTTATTTTAAATAACACCCTGTATATTTTTGCATATTTGTTTTCTGCTTTAAATTTCCTTCTTAATGATGGGTCACAAGTTGACATTTTCTTTTAAAATGACGCTGCTGGAGCCATTTTCCTAAAAATCAAAATGGCCGCTCCCTGGCAAAATTCAAATTGTTTCTTTGTTAAGGTTTATTTATTAATTAATTGTTCCTCTTGACTGTATTAGTAAAAAATATGTTATTTTTTTGTTTTTGTTTTAAACTGCATTTTTCTTTAACACTTTAAATAGAACATGCCATATAATAACAAATAAATACATGATTAAATACTTTTTGTCATAATGTCTTTTTCTCACCTAACATTAGCCCCGAGCTAAAAATAAAACAAAATTTAATAAAAATTCCTTTTGCGGGGATTGAACCCGAAGCGAACGCCAATATAATGGCCGATGCCGCGCTACATACCCAAGTGCTACGGGAAATAATTTACATTAAAGCTTGTCGAAAAGCTTGCGGTGCGAGCGTACCTAATACACTGTGCAGACCTGTAGGCTGTTCTGCGTTTCTCTTTTGTGCAGCTGAAGTTTCATTTCTGGTGTGTGGTCCACAAGCACACTCAATTGGTTTTATTACCGATTTAACATAACAAAAAAAACTGATAAAAGTCGATGCAAGAAAAAAGAAGTGTGCCTGTGTACCGGGTGTTTCACTATAAATGGAACCCCCCTTTAACTTTTTCAATTAACGTTTTAGAAAAAAACGTCAAATACAAAAAATAAAGGGTATGATGTGAAGTTTTTTGTGGCATAGCACAGTTGTATACAGGGTGTTCCACCAATGCGGGATTAAACAAAGTTTTATTTTTTTAAATGGAACACCCTATATATTATTGCATATTTGGATTTTGCGTAGAATTCTAGACATATTTCATAAATAATGTCCTATACCTATCTGTTACTGTTTTTGAAATATTGACAATTGAAAATCGACCATTTACCAAGTTTGACAGCCTGTAAAATCTAAACGGCTAAAGATAGAGCAAAATGGTTTGCACTTTCCT
>MU192703.1:15367-27722 GCA_016904865.1 Pissodes strobi | reverse complement strand
AACTACGTCAGATCAGCAAGTAGTGATGGGCTTAATGAAACATGCCGAGTGATTCGATACAAGGAATAATTCTTAGTTCTCGTTTATTATGAGGGTAAAATGACGGCGGGAGCCACAATTAATGCGCTGAAATTAAATGGTTCAAGAAATACTAGAAAATGTACCCAAACGACCTATAAATATTTACAACATATAATCTTTGACATTTCAAGTAAATACATGACAGTTCAAAGTCTTGTTCAGAATTCAAAAAGTTATACTTATCTATCAGTTCGTATTGTAAGTCCTTTTTCACTAGTATTGCTGACCCACCCCTAATTGTTTTCTACTTCTGGAATAGATAGAAGCTGTTTCATAGTTCTGTACAGCAATATTTTCAAACTCCATGAAGAAATGTTCAGTTAGACAGATAATCTGTGGTACGTTCAGATCCTCCAGAAGCACTAGTAGTTCTTCCAATTTGTTATGCACTCCTTGGATATTTAATGAGAAAATAGAGAACAGATGGTTATCTGCCCCCTGTACTTTTTGATCTACCAGGCTATTTTCAACAAATTTAGTTTCTTCTATACTCGCCTTCTGTGGAATTGTCGGCTTCTCTGAAAATTTGATTCATTTGCCCAGTGCATTTCAGGATTTCTATTTAAAAATGAAGCGGGTTTATTTTTTGGAATGTATTTTGTCACATAACAACCGTCGGGCCAGAAGTCTTACGACATATACTTCTCTACACTGTTCTCGGGGACTCCCAACTTAAAAGCAGCACTCCTGGGATGGTCAAATCTGGAAGGTAATTTTTCACATCTGTACAGATGACTGAATCTCGGATCTAATTCCCTTAGTATAATATCTTGTTTCTATTTCTAGATTGGATAGATAAATCCACGATAGTTTAGCCAGTCTTTCACCTATGTTCGAATTCGCCACTCTGATATTTGAGCGATCAGGCCCGGTACAGATTATTCAAATTTTTGTATTATCGGTTTGATCCCGGTTTAGATGGACTTTATTTTTATTGTTCAAGTTTTGATTTTCTTGAACACAATACTCTGTCTTTTCTGGTGGAGTCCTAGAAGCCAACTTATCTTCAAAAAACTTTAACTTGGAATTTATTTGCTCTATCTTGACTCAAACTCTGATTACTGTCAAGGTCTCAATCTGATTAGACATTTCCTTCTTGTAAACACTCAATGCCTCTTGCCAACATGGTTTCAAGATACTTTAGCTGTCCCTCGCCAGTTCTTTTAGGCTCATTTGATCCAATGTGATCTTCAATAGCTTTAACTTTTTTCTTAAGCTCCACAAGACGCTCGTCTGGCTTCACTTGTTTATTCTTTTTAAGTTCAACTTCAACACGCTTGGCTCTTTCCTCAATCTCATTAGGTTGACAGCTATATTCCACTTTCTTCATCTTTTCCTCCAGAGCAGTGACCTTCTGATTAATATGGTTAACACATTTTCGACCCATTTTCCGCATATTCTGGGCAAAAATGAAACAATGATCTTGATTTCAATGCCAAAGCTCGAACTTCTGTAGAACTAATACCAGCACAACTTACACATATGGGAGGGGAATTCAAAGAGTTGGCCCTTCTCTTCCTTTGTGATGCATTCACTTTTGAATTTATAGAAATCCATTTTGTCGAAACTCACCGAAGTAGGAATTTTCTCCAGAGGAAGTGGCAACGTCGAATCTGAAATATATGTTGTTTTGATTGCTTTCCACGTTTGTGATGCTTTAATTTATTGGCAAAAACACCGTTTCAAACGCTGCCTTCACTGTCACTAATAAAAAGGACTCTTTAACACTTAATATTTGTTGTAATTTTAAATTTTCACAACTATAATACATAAAACAGACAGAACATTCACGACGCAAATAGTCTCCCACATTGCCGGCCCAACATCAAACACATAAATATCAAACTATTTTTTATTCATTCAATATATTGCCCAATCCTCCTTCAATTTTATACAACTGTCAATAATTGCGCAATAAAATTGACCGTCTAGGGGCCGCTTTCATGACAATTACTTCACTATGTTATATAGCACGGCTGAATTCCACTATAGCTTTTTTACTTATCGCAATATCATATAAACGGTTGTAAAATGCCCATACAGTCTTCGCAGATACACTTTCCACACCCAGGAGGTATATTCTTGGCAAGATGGTGAATGGAAACTTATCCTATTTAAATCGACCAGACTCTGAAGCATGGCGGGTATTTTTTGAGCGTGTATATTTCTGAAAAAGGGTTCACTTTAGAACGACTCAGTGACTTCTTTTTCAAAAAGGTAGTGACGATCGAAAAAGCCGAGACGACAGTTTGATGGGAAAATTTATCAGAAAAACTCTCTAGATGCTTCTTTGTTTTTAAAATGTTGGGAAATTGCAAAAAAATCGATTTGCAAGTTAAAGAAATGAATGTTTCTATTTTTTTTCTCGGAAAATAATTTTTCCATAGAAAAATCGATTACTGACGAGAAGCTACGTAAAAAATCGTACCTACACATTAGAAAAGATGATGTCTTTTATAAAGAGTGGGCTAGTTGAATTTTAATTTTTCTCCATTTCGAGTTTTGGCACGACACGTCACCACAACCGAATAATCGTGAGCAAATTCTCGCCTTTTGAAGGTTTCGGTTCTGTCGTGCGTTTTTTGAAATTAAATATCAGCCAAAGTGGAGAGGGATCTCTCTTTAAACCTAATAGACCAGATTACTTACTTACTTCGTACTACACAATTATACAAACATTACAAACCGCTCAGACTCTAGAAAGATTTAAAGGCAAAAATGTCACTTGTCAAATGTCCATGTTTGGAAAACAAACCAATTTAGGCATAGGATATGCATTATGAAACATGTCTAATATTTAAACGAGGAATTCTAATATTTAGGAAAAAAGGGGTACATATAATTAAATATTAAATAGGTTAATTATTGCCATATTATTATTTTAAGTAATATATTTTTTTAATACTACCATAATTATCTCACTCGTTTTACTGAACAAACTTCTGTTTTCAAACCTTCTTTTTATTATTTGACTTATATGTTGTCATCGTCAAAAACTATATAACGACAAAACAGAAATTTGCTTAATCATCAAAGGAGAACCTAGTATGTAATTATAATCGGCAATAATGTCTTTTCAGTTGGAAGCACGTTGAAGATCCCGAAATAGCTTTGAAAAAAGTTGCCGCTAAAATATACTCTCAATATGGCATTGATAGGGCAAGTATTTTATTTCATGAAAAAACATTGGTTTTTTTTGCTAGTTATAATAATAACTAGCAAAAATACGTAGGTAGTTTAGGTTATTATATATAGCGCTTTCGTTTTAGATGGAGACATATATAAAAGACTACGAACATGACACGGATCGCATCGATATGGTAAGCGCAGCAAAGGAAGCAATAGAAATTGTGAACAAAAATCTCGCGTGGCTTGAAAAATACGGCGACATTTTGACATCAGTTATTATGTACGATGGAGGCAATACACCTACAACTCTGGCGTCCACAACCACTACTACAGAAACTCCAATTGAAACTACAACAAGTGGTACAGAAAGAATAAGTTCCAAAATTGTATTGATCGTCACCCTACTAATATCTTTTATGAAAATATCATATTAGTTTAGAGAGAGATTTGTAGCTCTTCAATCTAGCTCACAACAATTTATGATAAATGTTTATATGTTTTTCAATGAAAGTATTTTTTATATAGGAAAAAACTATTTCACCAAATCATTTTGTTTATAGCTTCATGTTTAAACTGTTGTTCATTTTTCAATATTTTACAGGTTACATATTTAGGTTTTCTCCTACTTTTGTATTATATTGTAATAAATCTATATATTAATATTTCCCTATCATAACTGCATATTTTCTTTCAGTGGTATACAAAGTAACAATCGATTTAAGAACGATGATAAAACCAATGAATCAATAGTGCTTTATTGGTGAAAGATAACAAATCTTATCGACAAAAATCTCGAAAATGGAAAGAAAAGATGAAATGCACATTCGTTAAAATTCTAAAAGGGTAGGTTAAACACACACAAAAACACCTTAAGATAAATACGCATACAAAATAATAGAATATCAATAATCCATATATAAAATTACGATGAATTACTGTTACTGGTTGAAACAAGTAAGCAAAACATTGAATAAAATTAATACAAAAAAGAAAGAAACAAAATATGAACAGATCATTTTTAATCTAGGCTATACAGAAAAAATTCATCAATATCATAAAAGGGTAGCACAATTATTAGTAATGATCTCGTTTTATTTTTAAATAGCCTGTCACTCTGGATCTGTCTGATATTGAGGAGGTAATTAAAGATACTTTTGTCACCATAATATATAAACGAATTTTTACGCTGTGTGGGGAGTGATTCTAGGCGGTGCTACTATTTAATGAATTGTTATATTTTTATGCACCAAGTAAACAATTTCTGGAATGAATATACAAGGCAAAGTAAAATGGTTTATGTTTTAATAGCAACTTCAAGAATCCCTCACGTTTGTCCTACAGATATATTTTACAGCTCTCTTCTGTAATATAAATGTGCGATTAAAAAGCTGAAATGAAGAAACACCCCAAAAGCATACATCGTAACTACAAATGCGACACTATGAGATCAAACCAAAAACTCGCTAGTATTCGCTATGTGCAAGATCCGTTAAGTGACATCTGGTGTCAGTTATCGGCTAATTCAGTAGCATTTTTATAAATTATCAAAATATGAAGTGGTCGCTCTAGCACCGAAAGTCGCGAGGATCGAAAAAACTGAGCCGACAGTTCGATAGGGAATTCCTAGGAGAAAAACTCTCTAAATGCTTCTCTGTTTCGAAAATGTCGGTAAAATGAAGTTTTCAGGGAAAATGTAAAGCACAACTTCGATTTCTAGGTCAAAAAATTAAGGTGTTTATTTTTTTTTCTCGAAAACTGTATTAGAAAACACTTTAGAAATTATGATGCCTTTTCGCCATTTCGAATTTGACGCGACACGACACCACTTAATATTTTATTTCTGGAAAACCGAGTAATCAGGAGCAACCAATTCGTACATTAAATTTGAGCAGAACATACCAAAAAATCACATCGATTCGATTGAAAATGCGGTATTGGTGATTTTTTTGATTTTCAGTTTAAAAAATCTTCTTTAAAAATATGTACCATTCGCAACCACGTGATATATGCTCTCTCAAAGTTGGAGTGAACTCTGACATTGAGTCCCCTGTTCTGCTCTCAGGTCTGGCCTGCAGGTACGGTTGCATGAAGATTTTTAAACAGGAGACGTCAATTTTTCAACAAAATGCTAACAACTTTAATAATGCTATTTTACACCTTAATATTCAATCTTTGCGTTCTAAAATACTGGAGTTGGAGGAATTTCTCAAATCGAATCATAATATGTCTCTGTCTTAATGAACACTGGCTGTCTGATGCGGAGATAAGTGTAACACATATACAGAGCTTTAGTCTTGTTTCCAAATTTAGCCGGACAATCAGGGCTCATGAAGGGATGTGCATATATGACACAGCACAATGCGCGCCAGTCAATATTTTGCCCCAGAGACTTGTTTGTGAGCTGGATGGCGTTTTTATATATACCATCTATAGATCTCCATTGGGTGATTTTGACGAGCACAATGCGTGCCAGCCAACAACAGGGATTTGTTTGTGAGCTGGATGATGAGTCTGATATATTTATTTATTTATTTAAGCATTTCTGTCTAACAGGAAATCCATTTATAAGACAATAATGTACAAATATAAGTGAAAAATACAAATTAGTGAATAGGTAACAATATTTAACACATTGTGTTAGTTCATAGTTATAATAAATTGTATAATACAAATTCAAATCAAAAATTATATAAAAATAAGTTTTTTAAGTTGATACGAGAACTGAATTAATGACATATGAAAAATATCGAGGTTGGCAACAATATTGTTGTACTGGGCACACATTTTATATATGGGTTCTCTTAGCAGATTATTTGATGCTGATGGCAAGTAGAATAAGGTCCTGGATCTTGTAGCAATAGGAGGAACACGGAAAAATAAACAACTCCGCAGATGATCGGAGTCTACCAAACCCCTAACTAGTTTACATAAAAATAATAAACAGACATAATTTCGCCTTTGGGCAAGTGACGGAAATCCAAATCTACCAAGCAACAAGTACCGTCCGTTCTAAAAGCGAGATATTTCAAAAACCCTCTCTGAACGCTCTCAATAGCGTTAATGTATTCTTGATAGAAAGGGCTCCATATTAAGGATGCGTATTCCAGCTTGGACCGTACATACGAATGGTACAATACTCTGAGTGACTGGATATTTTCGAAAGGCTTGCACGTTCGAATCACAAATCCCAGCATCGCTATGGATGCTTCTCTTGTTTTTTGAACATGTGTATTGAAAGAGAGTCCCGGATCAAAGTACACGCCAAGGTCTCTAAAGCTCTCAACTCGTTCCAAGACTGACGACATTATACTATACTGAAATAGAATGGGAATCTTTTTCAAAGAGAAAGTCATGATTTTGCATTTGTCGACGTTAAGGAGGAGCATGTTATCCGTGCACCATTGATTCAGGCTGCCAAGGTCTTTCTGGAGCCTCAAACAGTCCTCCAGAGAGTGGATGGTTGAGAAAAGTTTAAGGTCATCAGCGAAGAGAAGGACGTTGCTGTTAAATATCTCAGTTATGTCATTAATAAACAACGAAAATAGCAGGGGGGCTAGGTTGCTACCCTGCGGAGCTCCACTGGTAGCCTCGAAAGATAAGGATCTATGTCCTCTATGCTCAACATAAAGCTGGCGGTTTGAAACATATGAGGAGATAAAATTGCATAGTTTTTGATCGAATCCAAAAGCAGCCAGCTTCCTCAAGAGTATCGAGTGATCAAGTCGATCAAAGGCCTTTGAGTAGGCGGTGTATACTGTGTCAACCTGCAGTTGGGAATTTAAAGCGTTACTGGTATATTGCATAAAACAAGCTAGGTTAATAACAGTACTTCTTGCAGAAAAAAATCCGTGCTGTAGTGGTGTAAGTACGCACCTTACCTCTGAAAAGATTCTTTCATACATCGCCATTTCAAAGACCTTTGCGAACACACTAAGTAGACATACGGGTCTGTAGTTGTCGACCAAATCCACCTTGCCCTTTTTAAATATTGGACAGATTTTCGCGGTTTTCCAGCAGTCCGGAAACCGATCATTTTTTAGGCATAAATTGAGGATATAAGAGATAGGCTGAAGCAGGACAAACCTGCAGTCACGCGCCAAAAAGCCTGGCACGTTGTCGGGACCCTGAGTCATTTTTGGCTTGAGTTTGCAAAATGCCTTCAAAATATCAGAGTCCGAGAGCGATTTTATGGATAGATGTACGTTGTTAGAATAGATGGGCGGTTGAATAGGGACATCCACTTTGGTGAGTATACACTTTTGAAAAATGACGCAAATGCGTCTACAACCCCCCGAGACCCCCTGCATTCAACACCGTTCAGGTAGACGAGGTTTGGAATGCTGTTGGCTCCGTCTGGACCGAGAAAAAGACCAAAACTGGGAAGGGTCTGAGCCAATGCTCGCCTCGCAACGGGCAGTGTAATCGCTATAATCAGCATCAATATCTCGTTTTATTTTAGCTCTAAGAGTACGAAACTGATTTAGTAGTTCGGTAGAATAGGATTTTTTAATTTTTTTGCGAATTCGTGCCTCAGATTTAATGGTTTTTATGGTAGCGGAGCTATACCAAACTGGATACTCTCTACTATGGTTAATAGTTTGGGGAACACATTTATCAAGAATTGAATACAATGTTTGGTAAAAATAGTTGCAGGCGCCCTCAGGCGAAGCATAATCTTCCAGAGGAGACCAGTCAGCACCCGACAATAGATTATATAATTTATGAAAGTTAGCTTTGCGATAGTTGTAACATTTTTGTGTGTTTTTGGCTTTAATAGGTGTCAATTTATTTATTGATATGTTAAAGTCTATGCCGAGCGCAGGATGATGGCCGTCCTCGGGAACAAAAGGCATCGGATTTCGCGCAGCCTGACATGGAACATTCGCAAAGAGTAAGTCGAGAGTTCGACCATTGAGATTAAGGACATAATTATATTGGACTAGATTATAGAAGTTAGCAAAGTCTAGAGCGATCTGAACCTTAGCATCATTAAAACTGTTTTCCACATTGAAATTTTGTAGGTTGAAATCCCCCATAATTACTAGATTACTATCCAAAAAAATAGAAAATGTCTCGAGGGAATCAAAAAAAGACTGATATTTATATGCCGCGAGATTGGGGGGAATATATATAACTAGCACATATAGTGATTTAAATTTAGCAACAATCTTACTGCCAACTATATCAACCATAGGGTTTTGATCTTGGATGCCTGATACGTCAAGTTGACTCGCCTCAAACTCCCTGGAAACAGCCAACAGCACACCACCTCCTCGGGAAACTTTAATTTCCCAAAATTTGCGGTCGCTTCGGAAAACCATGTAGTAGTCGTCAAATAATTCCGCATTTAGAACATTTTTTTTTGTGTTGAGTCCTCTTGCGTTTTGATAGTAACATATTGTGTTGTTGCTGGAAATAGATGATGATTTTATGCTCATGTCAGACAGGTTTATGTGCTTAAATTAAGTGATACGATTTTGGGAACACCACGAATATATTATACGCAAGTTATGCTCTCCAGAATCCGTCCTTATTTGAAGCTCGGTATTTAGATCTTTATACTCCTTTACTTGGGTGGGGGTTCTGTCATTGCTGAATGATAGATTAGAGAAATCCTGAATTTGTCTAATTGCCCTCGAGTGCCGAATTATCTTCGACACATCAGATGGAGAAGACATAATAACTTTAATGGGGCGGGCACTGTTAGGTATGGCTTTCCCCACTCGAAAAATTTTCAATGTTGAAATAACCAGGTCTGGAACCGCAGAGTGTATTATTTCTCCTATAATACGCTTGTCGGAGGATCGCTGTTCTTCCTCTGCAATGGTGAATTTAGTTTCCGATAATCCGAAAACCATCAGGTTAGACTGGCGAGATTGACGGTCACTCAGTTCGGAGATATAATCAAGCCGTTCAGGCGATTGATTGGAATCATTCTTGGTAATGAAATCATTGATTTGCATTTTCAACGCCAACACTTCAGACTGGAGCTCTTCATTTATCTTCCTTTGATTTTCATACCTCGCCTGAAAATCGGTGATCCTCTGTTCCATGGACAAGAGCTTCATCATAACATCCTTCAATGTAGGATAATCGTTATTCAGCGGAGGCGAGCCTACGGGGGAATCAACGATACCCGCGATACATCCTTGACAAAACCATCTGCACCCCTGTGTGGATTTAAGTTCCTTATTATAGTAATTCAAAACGGCAATTGGCATATCAACACATTTGGCATGAAACCATTCGCGTACTTCTGACATAGAATTCCATAAGAGCCCTTCTTAACTATCGAATGACATGGTTCGCAAATGTCTGACATTGTAGATTTAGTAAGTGCCAAAAATATTTGGAGTATATAGTCTAATTCGCCTGGACTATAACAAAATGCACTGTCTGGCAATTCACGGGCCGACAAAAAAAAATCCGGTTAAAGTTGACGAGAGCCGGAGAAAAATGATATCGCAAATATCAACGTTTTTATCGTCAATTGTGTTTGGTGTAAACAATGTGTTGTTTACAGCAAAACCTGTGTTCGCAAAAGTATCTTTCTCGTTTTAAAGTCATTAAATAACGATTATCACACAAGATGGGAAGCACACAGAAGCAAAGCGCCACCGATAACACACCGTACGAAGAAACAACAATTTTTGATGCCTTGAAACAGTCAAAAACAACGAAAAAGCCAGGAGCTAATCCTGCACGCGTGTATCAATCTCAACGAAAACTAAAATATATACCATCTATAGGTCTCCATTGGGTGACTGACGATTTTCTGAGTAGTCTGGATGGTTTTCTGAGTAGCTTGGCCGTTAACAAAAAATACACAATTACTGCTGGCTTTAATTTTAACTTAGATCATGGTCAATCTCGGAGTGTTGTCGACCTCTTCTCCGGGTTTGGACTATATACTGCAATTAAGGGGGCTACAAGAGGTACGATTTGTCAGGACCATATATTTAGAAATGCCCTGAGCCCCAATTATAAAGCCATCATCACTGATGTGTGTGTCTCTGTCATATCAACTGGGATTACCTTTCAATTCAATGAGGGTCTTCCGGGGTGGGTGATGCAGTACGTATCTGCTATCGTCCATTTACGGAATGGGGCTTGTTGAATTGTTATAATCTGGTGGAGTCCGTTGGGTCTATATAGGCAATACTGTTGATGTTGAACTTTCTTTTGGTTTTTTGTTGATTCCCTGATTGATGCTTACATGAGATGTTTTGAACCGAAATCCAAATCAGCGAACACCGCCAGATGTTCAGCGGCATCCAAGTGGTTTGATGGTTCCTTAAGAGAAATGAGAGATCGACTTTGCATTTTAAGGCAGGTCATTCGGAAATGTCCCAACCTAATATCAGCTGAAACTGTGCGGAGTTACCGCAATAAATCGCAATGGAAATTCAAGCCAAGAAGGTGAAGGCATATGATAATTTTATTAATCAGGCTAGTAATCCGTCCCAAGCTATGTGGAAAGTCATAAAACCATCTAATAATAAATTTAAACTGACAGAACCAAGCCAGATCACCCCTATTCATTTTAATGAATCATTTGTTAATTTTCCACTCAAATCAAAACAAAATCTTCCTCTACCTTCTAGCAACCCTACAAACTATTTGACTGGTCATTGTGGACCTGGCTTTTCTTTTGGTGAGGTAACCTTCACTCAGGTGCGTCAAATTATAGATGGTATGAGCAATAGCCCAGCTCTTAAGATTGCTAAGGTCATACCCTTTCATAAAAAGGGTTCTAGAATGGATGCTGAAAATTACCGGCTTATTTCGCATCTTCCAATCTTTGGTAAGATTTTTGAGAGACTGCTTAAGATTCAGATTGAGGAATATTTTGAACAAAATGCACTGTTTTACAGGGGACTGCATGGGTCTAGGCAGCGACGCTTCACTGGCTCGGCGGTCAAAGATGTGTGTAAGAATATTCTTGAAGGCTTTGAGAGTAGCCTACAATCACATGCCACATTTCATGATTTGTCAAGGACTTTTGATTGTGTAGAGCATAATATACTTCTTCAGAAGCTCGAATACTATCAATTTGATCTTAATAGTATTAAGCTGCTCCAGTCCTATCTGACAGATAGAAGTCAATATGTCTATTTTGAGGGTGGTAGGTCTCGGAGCTTGATGCTGAAGTATGGAGTACCGCAAGGTTCGGTTCTTGGGCCTATTCTCTTTCTAGTGTACGCTAATGATCTGCTCCTGACTCTACGTTCTGTCTATATGCTGATGACACTATATCTCTGATTGTTGATTCAAGTGTATCTAACCTTGCTCTCACAGTAGACGAGTCATGTGCTAATCTGAGGGAATGGGCGATATCATGCTTAAATGAGGCCAAAACAACATATAATATTCTCCTTTAGAGACCTTAACTCCTGTCAATTAGACCTGGATGCAACAGTAAATTTTCTTGGCATCACTCTGGATGGAGGATTGACTTGGCAATCTCACATTGAGGATTTGTCCTCCAAATTGTCAAGTTGCCTATTCCTTATCCATAGTTTGCCTGGCTCAGTGTCGACCTGCACACTCGGGGCTGCTTATTTTGGGTACTTTCACTCTATAATGACTTATTGTATTGTCTCATTAATTGGGGCCACTCTTCACATATGCCTAAAATATTTGCATTGCAACGTAAGTGATAAGAGTAATAGCTCATTTGGGTTATAGAGTGCTGTAGACTACATTTTAAACAACTGAAAGTGCTTACCCTGCCATGTGCATATATTTTGGTATTCCTAGTATTTGTCAAGGAAAACCTTTCCAGGTTTATGAATCATGCTGATACTCATCAACACTACATCAGAAAAAAACAACTCCTTGGTTACACCGTATCTGAGGCTTTCTAGGTCTCGAAATGGGGTGTTCTACTACGGAATCAAATTCTTTAATGCCGTGCCTGTCTGCGTCAGGTATCGGCCGCTTAATTCATTTAAGCTCAGAGTAAAAGAATTTTTGATTAAAAAATACTTTATTTTCATTCGAGGACTGTCTTTGGTCCAGTTTTGATGACCTTCTGTGATCAACAGCGTGAGTTGTTTTTATGTTGTTTTGTGTGTTGAAGCTTCAGATGTATTGGCTGTATTGTCATTTTAATCTTTTTTTATTATGTGTTAGCTCTCAGTAG